>PVJC01001246.1:0-97689 GCA_004026665.1 Murina feae
CAAGCAGGCCGCCGACCCCCTGCCACCTCTTACCCGCTCCCCGATGCCCTGCAAAGGGCTTGGGAAGCCTACCAAGCAGGCCGCCGACCCCCTGCCGCCTCTTACCCGCTTCCCGGTGCCCTCCAACCCTGCCGCCTTTTTCCCACTCACGGGTCCTGGGTCCTGCGCTGTCCCGCCCTGCAGCCGCTCTGTGCACTCGGGAGGTCTCTCAGCCCAACCTGCACCCTCTCACAGTCTGGGACCCCTCGGGGGATGTCCACCTGCTGGCGTGCCTGACCAGCCTGGGTGAGGGGTTTTAAGGCTGCCCACAGCTCCCACTGACCCAATGTCCCAGCAAGGCTGGCTGGACGTAGGTTTCTGCAGTTTGTTTATCTCCTATAATTGATACACTGTTCCTTTAAGGCCTGGGATTTATCTTCTATAATTGATACACTGTTTTTTTAAGGCGGCCTTCTAACTGAAGCCTCCTCTCTACTTCACCTCGCAGCAGCGTCTATAATGAAACAATTGTTACTTTTACTGGTGAGGCCCGGGCTGCTCTTTCCTTCAGCTCCCGAGGATTCTATGATTGTTATATTGTTTCAAAGGTGTGTTTCGCTAGAGCCAGTTTAAGCGGAGCTGAGTTGAGCAGGCGCAGCTCCACTCTCGCTCCTGCCGCAATGGAAACTGCCCTTTACTCAGGTCCGTGAGTGGCGGCCTCCATGTTTGCTGGGCTAATTTGCATACAGCCGCTCTGATTGGCTGGTGGGCGTGGCTTACCCTGTCTCGGAGAAACGGTTAATTTTAATATTTCGCTTTTATAGAGTAGATGTTCACCAATTTCTACTGTTTAATCACAGAGAATTGTACCACCTACAGTATTGTGTTTGCTGCTTGATGCATACCACGTACGCCATCCTAAGGGATCTAAGGAGGTGCTAAAAATGCCACGATTGTGGAAGGCTGGGCACTGGATAATGACCTAGATCAGATGTGGGGTCGGCTCTGCTTTCTCAGGATGGTATTTCACATTTACCTGGGAAATCCAATCAACATTTATACGGAAAAGTTCCTTCATTTTAAACAAATGCTGTTTATTTTAAAAGACACCAGAATATAATTTAAAAAATAGTATATTTTTAGCCCCAGAAAGTTGGGCTGAGTGGATGAGTGTTGGTATGCAGACTGAAGGGTCCTGGGTTTGATTCTGATCAAGAGCGTTGGGTGGCAGGCTCCTTGCCCTGATCCAGGGCATGTGAGAGGCAACAATTGATGTGTCTCTCTCACATCAGTGTTTCTATCTCTCTCTTCCACTATTTCTAAAAAAAAATGGAAAAAATATCCTTAGGTGAGGATTAAAATAAATAAATCAATCTAATCTAATAAAAGTAATATGCAAATTAACCATCACTCCAAGACACCCAAACCACGCCCCAGGAAAGCCACACCCACCCGCCAATCAGAGTGGCTGTATGCAAATTAACCCACCCAAGATCGAGGCCAGCAGCCATGGATCTAGAGCAAACAGGAGGCTTCCGTTGCAACTGCCTACCTAGGCCGGCTGGGCTTCTACGGAGGCAATATTGTTTCAATTATAGAAGCCATGGACCTGAAGCAAACAGGAGGCTTCCTTACCTGCCTAGGCCTTGGCTCAAAGCAACAGTGTTTCAATTATAGAAGATAAATAACCCCGGAAACCTGATTCCAACCAGCCTTGCTGGGATGTTGGGTCAATGGGAGCTGTGGGCAGCCTGAAAACAGCCCTCAGCCCCTCACTCAGGCTTGCCACACCCCAATGGGGTGAGGTCCACACTGGCGGACTTGGCCAGCCTACAAACAGCTATCATCCCCTCACCCAGGCTGGCCAGGCACGCCAGCAGGTAGACATCCCCTGAGGGGTCCCAGACTGAGAGAGGACACAGGCCAGGCTGAGGGACTCCCCAGGTGCACAAGTTTTTGTGCACTGGGCCCCTAGTAAGTAAATAAGTAAGTAAGTAAATAAATAAATAAATAAATAAATAAATAAATAAATAAATAGTATTTTTATGTTAAAAGACTGGGTGGGTACCAGTATTTAATATTTGAAGTTTTATTTTAAAAAAAATCAACAACAACCAATTTTTTTAGGACTTCAGAGTACCAAGACTTGTTCCTTGGTGACAAATTCAGTTCACTAAAGGCAAAGTACATTCTTATTCCTAGTGTTGCCAGAGCATATTTAATTAAGAGCATTATTACTATATAATGAGAAAGTCCCCCTCTTGGCAGTAAATTACCCACAAAAAAAGAAGATATTACCCATTTCTACTTCAAAATGCAAATGTGTTTAGTAATGAAAGTCATTATGATGCCTAATGGAGCAGACATCCAAAATCATTTACATTAATGAAATAAATCACATTCAAAATGCATGTCTGGCTATAAATCATGGTCATGAAAGGCAGCATGATATGTGGATTGAATAGGGCAATTAGACTGAGAAGTCTATGGTGTGAGTCCCAGCTCTGTTGCAACTCAGATGGCCACGATCATTTCAGCTAGATTTCTAGTATCTCAGCCTCCCCCTTTGTCAACAGTAATATTATTAACTCTGGTGATAAAGATCAAAAGAAATCATGCAAGTGAAAACTGCTTGAAAGTTACCGAGCCATTACATAGATGATTTGTTCGTTTTATGTAGGACTCTGGGATGTATGGGCAGATGACAAAGTTTTTATATAGCTTTGGTAAGCATCAGTAAACATCTGTTTCTTCTTACCTATTAAAAAGTACCCCCCAATTCCCCCAGTATAATGCATCTGACAGTCTTGCCTTGGGAGTTGACTTTCATCAGTGACACAGAACACAGAGGAACACTACTCAGCTCTTTCATTACTTCTTCCATGGTCAAGCCTCTGTTTGATGCTGACATCCAAGCACCTTCTGGAGGCTTTGCTTAGTGTCAGATCCAAGAGCGGACAGCGTGTCCTGAGGATACTTCCCTCTAATTTAGTTATGCTTTCTGAAATTGTCTGCTATCTTCTAGTTGAGTGCTTAAACATCTAGATGTAGCAAATAGCAACATTTCATAACCACTGACTCCCAAGTTTATTTTTGTAACACTGAAGGCAGTGATGATGGTGTTGGTGATAGTGGTGATGGTGCTTATATACTGAAAAGAATTATTTCTTGCCTTATTTTGTCAAACCCATTTCTATTTTTCCTCACCTACTGTGTAGGAGATTTTTGTAATATGATCCAGTTTTTCCTTTGATAATCTGATAGCAACTCTTCTGAACTCCTGAATCCAGGAACAGAATATACTTTCAGATAAGATTCACTTCTTAGAACAGTGTTTTTCAGGACTTGAATGTGAATTTCATCACGTCTCTGGGGGAATTAGCATATTTTTCTCCCCTTTATGTTAGTGGTTGGGCATAGCATAAAGGCTTCAGCATTGGTAACTTTTCTTCTACTTATGTTTGTATTTCTTCTTAAATTAGTTTCATCTTCTTTCAAGCAATCCATTTACAATCTATATAGACACAGTTTTATCTACATGATGCATTATGCTTCTCAGATATATCTTCAGTTTAAATATATGCCACTAAAATAGGATGGTCTTCAATCAGTACATTTTTTCCTACACATATACTGTGGAAAAATTGGGTAATTTAGAAAGGCAAAATTGATAAACCAAATATAAACAAAAATAATTATGAAGTTTTAGAGTGTATTTTTCTGAAACTTCATTTTGCATATATTTATGTATTTTCTTACAATAATAATGAGTAGAATCCACATTTTAAAACTTGTCTATGGTTAGTAATACAAACCATGCATTTAAATATTAACCTTTTGAATAAAAATGTCAGTTCTAAAGATGGAATAAATTCTACTGTTTGAATAGATCATAATATGGTTTACCAATCCCACAATGTGGTACATTTAGGAACTATATAATTCTGTTGCTCTTATAAGATCATGTATTTGTTCTTGTAAATCATAACTGTTAAGTATAAAAAATTAGACAATACAGGTAAGTCCTCGTAATGGTTAAATTGAGGTTCTTGGGCAGATATCGGGGTTATATTCGTTCTTTGTAATTTTGTGGAAAATGTTTGTGGCCATGCATTGGTAAGATATTTCAGAAAGAAATTCCATACTTCATCAAATTTTCAAAAATTTTAAAAATAAATTATGTAATTGTGTGTTTATTAGAAAGGGCATCCAATTGATATAATAAGTAGATAAGCACTGTCTGATTAGCATAACTTTGGGCCTGTTTAATGTCTGACTTTGGGCATATCCCAAAATAATATGGATCGTGTGGTTCCCAGGACTAACTTTGAGCTTCCATATTAGGTTGTCTTATAATAATCACTCGTGTCCTGACCAGTTTGGCTCAGTGGATAGAGCGTCGGCCTGCGGACTGAAAGGTCCCAGGTTCGATTCCGGTCAAGGGCATGTACCTTGGTTGCAGGCACATCCCCAGTAGGTGTGCAGGAGGCAGCTGATCGATGTTTCTCTCATCGATGTTTCTAAATCTCTATCCCTTTCCCTTTCTCTCTATAAAAAATCAATAAAATAATAAAATATATTTAAAAAAATAATCACTGGTTACCTTGATCTAGGCTTAGTCTTTTAATTTTAAACCTCAGTGAATTGTGATACTACTCCCACACTAGATAAACTACCTCAACAGTTTTTAAATCTCTATGAATAACCCACTCTTCTTGCATTTAGTATAAAGCCCAGATAGCAGAGGGGAAAAGGGTGTACATTATTCTGCTGCACATCACATAATTATTTCACAGAAGAACTCCACCTCCAGTGTTTCTATTAATCTCGAGCAGAGAAGCAGACGGCAAACTGATTCTTTTTTGTGACATACTAACCATTAATGGAACCCAGAACTTGATTTTATTTCCCAGCTTTTGGTGAATAAGTCAGTTGGTCAGATTTATAACACTGACTCCTATTTTCTATGTTTTCTCTTATTGGTATTCTTTATAGGGCTCGTAAACTCAGCAAGTCAGCAGGCTAATCCTGTCAGAATTCAACTTTTTCCATTCTATGTAATTCTATTGCTGGCAGAAAGCGACTTCTATATTGTAAGGTGTTTTTTCCCCCTTTCTTTCCTTTCTTTTAGTAATTTTTACAACCTCAGTATCACCATGTCCCCTAATGCTAGGCAACGTATAAGAAGAAAAAAGAGTCAGAAATATGAAAGAGGAAAGAGGGTAAGCAGCCACTAACACAAACTACTGAGTAACAAAAGCCTGGTAGACAAGAATGGATTCAATTTTATTGCTGGCAGATGATAGGTACAAAATAATTCATCTTTTGGAAAACTTAAAGGGAGAGCTAGAAAAAAAAAAAAGAGTCTGCTAGGATTCCAAGTAAACACATGGCTGAAAATGGTCTCAAACACCTACCAGGGCTTTAAACAGAAAGTACTTTATTGACTTGATGTTTTAAAATACTTAATAAGTTGGAAAGTCAAATAGTGACACCAAAAACAAAATGTAATGTGATGGTGACATAAAATATACTGTTTTATTCAGAGAATTAACTGCCGTTCTTTCCCAAGTGAAATGTGGGCTGAGTTCATTTCCTCTGCAATTAGTACTATCTAGGGCATTGAATCTGGGAGTAAGGAAAGATGCTATTTGTCAAAATAGTCTAGAACTTTTTATTCCTAACATGATTATGCATAAATGGTTGCTAAATTGAAGATATTATTTAAAGCAATTTATGCACATTAAGTAACCAGAGATGACAGAGGTCCTTCCCTCGTGGACCGTGAATCAAAGACCATAGGAGAATTGTATAAAGGAAATATTTTTAAATGATATTGGATATGAATGTACTAAAAAGCCATTGCTGATAGTCTCATTTTCATAATGCATGCTTTAAATGTGATTTTGAAATGTATATAAATTGGTAAGATACATGAGTGTACATAGACTCAGCCTTGCATACTTGCATTTTAGAAGGTATGATTGCATTTTATTAAATCAACTAATTTCGAAGTGGCAAATGCCATATGATTTTGAAACATTATAGTAATTGACTCAACTCTCTTATCCTCAAATGCAAAGCAGCAAGTTTACAGCTATGTCATAAAGTACCGATTCTTCTTTTATTTCTGCTCAGCCAATTCACCAGGTGAGGAAATGCCATGCTTACTTATTCCCCTTTAACTTACTGGCTTGGCAGGCCCTCCGTGTGGCTCCTTTGTCCCTATCTGCCTTTGCTCAAAGCCTTCCCTTTATTCCCACTGTTCCTGTTATCTTTGCTTCCTTGTCTATTTGCCTAATGAACCTGAAGACCCGTCCTTATTTGTTTCTCTCTTTGCTGATTTTGTTTTTCTCCATTCAAACAAATTAGAATATAATTGTGGTAAGCTCTTGTATAACGCACACGCTGTAATACTTCTCCGTAGTTTTACTCACCCTGAGATTTTACATCTACCTGGACATAATCTACCACTGTGTAAGCAGGTGAAAATGGTTGGAGCCAAAAGCATTACTCAGTGAAGCCCAACCCTTTGCCTAAATTCCAATGTCTTAAGTTCAAATGAAAAACGTTTCACATGTAGGTTAGCAAAAGCTTCTTTCGGGACTATAGGTAGTAGCCTACAGAACCTACTACTATGCTCTGTGAAAACCCAATCCTCCTCTGTCTAGATTTCCTCACCATTGCCTACAGATGTGAAACCTAAAGCGAGTCAAGTGGATAACCCTACAATAATGACTAGATTTAAATCCTACATCGCGTTAATCCACAGCATTTTGACTAAATGTCTTGACTACATGCCTGAGCACTTGTCTGCCTACATTTTCAAATTATTACAACTGTGAATGATTATTGATTGTTTATACACAAAAAGAGAATATTTATCAAGCACTATTTTGCAGATAAAAATGAATTTAATTCTTTCTCCAACATTCTTTAGTAAATAAGTTTACATTATTTAATAATCAGTTATACATTGGGCAAACCCTATAAAAGTTGTTTGAATATTGAATTAAAATGAGCAGCAGAACTATCTTGATATTAAATTTAAAAAGAAAAAGAGAATTAGCCTATTTCACTTTTCCTTCCATATGTTTTTCTACTTAGTTTATCTACTACAGTATTTGGCAATCCTACTCTGAGTGTGCAGTTCCAATCTGACATACATTTCAATGAAATGAATGGAACTATCATTTATGTGTAAATACAATCTGGGTAAAATCTTTTTTTTAAAACTATTCTAACTTTAAACATTTTTAAGGATAATTATCACTAAGCATTTCAGTCAACAAACAAATTTATTTTATTATAATACCTGTGATACTTTTTCTATAATTTGTTTAAAAGAAAAATAAAAATCATAGCAAGTCAAATATTTAGAAGCATATTTTATACACATTTCACCCATTGTTGAAATTATGAGCGTGAACTGAACTAAGTAGTTCTATTTATTTTAACTAAATTAGTGGAGAGCTTATCTAATATAATAAAAGAGTAATATGTAAATTGACCGTTACCCGAGACACCTAAGCCACGCCCACCAGCCAAGCCATGCCTCCCAGCCAACCAGAGCGGCTGTATGCAAATTAGCCCAGCCAAGATGGAGGCCAGCAGCCATGGAGCTAGAGCAAACCAGAGGCTTCTGTTGCAACTGCCTGCCTAGGCTGGCTGAGCCTCTGCTCACAGCCACGCCCACCAGCCAATCAGAGCGACTGTATGCAAATTAGCCCAGCCAAGATGGAGGCTGGCAGGGCGGCTCTACACTGGGAGCCTCCACAGCCTGCATAGCTGTGCCAGGTGTGTCAGCTCAGTGGGGCGGGAAGTGGGGGGGTCCAGCCTTGGGCCTCCTCGGGGCATCCAGGAGTGCCCATACGGGGTCCACTGCCTGGCTCCACCCCCCGGGGGCCTCCACCAGGCGTGTGGGAGAGTGGGTCCTCCACGGGGCTTGCAGGAGCAGCCATCCTGGGTCCACTGCCTGGCTTTGCCCCCCAGGAGCCTCTGCAGGGTGTGCAGGAGCAGCCGTCCTGGGTCTGCTGCCTGGCTCTGCCCCGGGGCCTCCTCGGGGGCATGCGGGAACACCCGTCCAGTGTCCACTACCTTCATCTGCCCCCCCAGGGGCCTCCACAGGGCGTGAGAGAGCGGAGCGTCTGCTGCACAGTGCAGAGAATCCGAAGCCAGTCCGCTGCCCAGCTCCACCCCGGGTGTGTTTGCTCAGCAGCAGGGCCCCACCGAGGGATCCTGCACAAGCGTCTGCCCCTGGCTTGCCACCCAGCTCTGTGCCAGGTGTGTCCCCTCAGTGGTGGGGGCCCACCAGGCGTGTGCGATCGTGGGCCCTCCGGTGGGAAACGTCCAGGCCTGCACTCACCAGTCCTCCCACCCCCCAGTGCATGAATCCTGAAGGGGCTGTGGGCAGCCTGAAAATGGCCCTCAGCCCCTCACCCAGGCTGCCCAGGCATGCCAGCGGGTGGACATCTCCCCTGAGGTGTCCCAGACTGCAAGAGGGCACAGGCCGGGCTGAGGGACCCCCACCCCCCGAGTGCACAAATTTTTGTGCACCGGGCCCCTAGTAAAATATAAATGTATAAAAGTATATGCTAAATGAACCTGTATATTAAAACAAATAATGGAAAACCCTTGCTCTTAAGGAGTTCATGGTCTAGAACTAGGAGATGCACATACTCATTTATTTGTTCATTTAATTAAACTTTTAATGATGTCCTGGTTCAAAAATTCTTGAAAGATAAGATAGATTGATCTATAGTGAGACATGGATTCTAAAATAGTGATATCCAACTGAAAGGCTGAAGTTTCAGAACAATAAAGAACATATTTGAGAATGGGCTAACCATCTATTTTGTCTAGTGCGACAGGAGCGAGGTGAAAGACAGATAGAAGAAGACAATTGACAAATGCTTTGATTACCAGGCTAAGATATTATATCGGCATAGTATTGAACTGGGAGATGGGGAAACTGAGATGATGTATAAGAATCATATTCACTGAGAAAATGCAGTTTAACATTTAAAAAATATATATTTGCAATGATTTCAGAGAGGAAGGAAGAGGGAGAGGTAGAAGCATCAGTGATGAGAGAAAATCACTGAATGGCTACCTCCTGCACATCCCACACTGAGGACTGAGCCCCACAGCTCAGGCGTATTCCCTGACTGGCAATCAAACCGCAACCTCCTGATTCATAGGTCTATATGCTTACTCACCGAACCACACCGCTGGGCCAATTTAATATTTTGAAACCAAAGGAGTAAGTTCTATAAACATAATTAAAATGTGAATAAGACATATAAATAGAGGAAAAAAAGAAACTACAATTTCATTTAGATAGAAATTTAGGTATAACATGACTTACATCCTTAACTTAAGGAGATTTCCACTGTGTTCAAGGTGTCTGCATGCAGTGGCCCAGAGCAGAGGAGAGGGAGTGGAATGTATTGCGTGCCTGCTGTTGGCCAGGTTCTTTTCTAAGCATACCCCCTGCATTGTCATCACTAAAATGCAAGGTCCAGGGTACTCCTGGACTCTGCTGAACTCTGACTCAATGAATAGTGCCTGCCGTAATGAACAGCCCATCTGTATCTGGTAAATCGGTGAGCTAATCCTATCCTTACTGTATCCTGGTGGTTTCATGCGGTCAGCACCCAGTTTACTGAAGAGAAAAGTGAAACTGAACACTAAGGGCCATAGAGCGAGCAAATCCCAGAGTAGTGCTTTGATTCCAAGCATCCTTGCTTTCAAGTATAAACTGCTGTCTCTTCATGGTTTTATATGCATGGGAGAACTATAAACGTGCAGTCACGTAATGTTTTCAGTCTATTCTTGTGCTATAGAATTCCTTGAAAAAAAAAACAAAACACATTTCTAGTTGAAGCTTTAAATAATAAATAAAACTTAAGTAAACGTCAAGTCCTCTCGTGTTCTAATCAATGTAGTGTTGCAATAGTTTGGTTCAGCAGACAAAACAATTTCCCACACCAGAAATAAACGGACAGGACGCACGATTGCAGGAAATGGACAGGAACCTCAGTGCCATCCCTAAGGTTTCAGAGTGCGGACACCTGTATCTCGCCTTCTCCGGCTTAAAGGAAGCTGTAGTGGTTCTCTCAGCAAAAGGGCAGGGGCCTTTCCTGGGGGGTGGCAAGCTGAGACTGTCCAGGTTCTAGCTCTCCCCGATTGTGTTAGTTGTCCCTGCCTATAACTCTGACACCACACCCCCACCACTTTGCACAAACAGCCTTCACCATAACAACAGTTTGCAGACTTTGCCTATCCCAGTGAGGTTCTCTAGGCATGAGCTTCAGGTTCAGTTACTGGAAGATGAAGCATAAAAGAGAGCCAAGCGCCCCACACCCTGAATGCTTAACCCAAGTCAGTACGTCCACTGAGAAAAGCTTCCTCAGTGATTGAAATCCTAAAGAAGTAGCCTAATTCTGGTTCCATTGCAGACTGCTTCACACTGGATGCTCAAAATGTAACAGTAAAATTACTAGTAATGCTAACAGTCATATTAATGACAATGCTACAAATGTGATAAGCAATAATTATCACCATCAAAAGCATAAAATAATTTGTAAGCAAGCAATCATAGCATTAAATATTGATAACAGTATGGAATATACTCACAGTAGATATTAGATTACTTTATAATGAGGGAATTCCATCTGAAACTTGTTTTATCTTATTCAGGTAAAATAACAGTAAATAGAGATGGAGAGCTCACCTATCCCTCGCTCTCTCTCTCTCTCTCTCTCTCTCTCTCTCTCTCTCTCACCTATAGGTAAAGTCTACACACTCCACTCTGTAGTGAGTAATTTCAAAGAATCATTAAGGTCTAAAACTCCCCAACTTTAAGGGTTTTGACTTTTCCAGCTGGTTGCACTAGACATGAATAGAACCCTTTAAAAAGAGCTCATGGCAGGCAATCATGCCAGAACAATTTTCAACTATCAAGCAATGTCAAGGGCTCCTGTGGTGAGTGCCATGTTTCCTGTTCAATTTTCCTGTGATACACTAAATTTCCCCCACAAACTGTTTTCAATAAATTTTCGAAGTATTATTTTTGTGTTACTGAACCTAGAATCTATTCCCTGGGTATTGCATCCACATATTTTCAGGTGGTAAGTGGCATATATATCTAGGACACTTTTATAGTCAGGTAGCATTCTCTCTCAATGATAGAAACTGTTTGTTTTAAACGTGGACCTTAAATAAATTTGAGACTAGTCTGGGGAGAAATAGACTTGTCATTTTAGAAATTATGTAAGAAATGATGTAAATAAACCCAAAGATGAAAATAATAAACTTTCCAAAATTGGAAAATTGTCTTCTTGTCAACCAGGGACAATTGAGATTAATGTTAATCCAATGCAAATTTATAGAATAACATTATATATATAATTTAAGAAACAATGCAGTACTCACTAAACACAATCTTAATATCAGGACATCATGGCAGTTAGTTCCATTCTCCTTTTTGAATATAATTAGTAGAGTGAACAACCTTGAAATTGTTGTGGTTATATGTAATATATCTTGATTTTTAAATATTTTATTCTGAAAAATGAAGAAAAGGAAAGTTATGATAATACAATGAGGTGATTTTAATTGGTTGAGCAAGCATACCCAAAAGAGAACCAATTACTAAAATTGCAGTCATCAATCGAAGGTTAATTACAATATCTCTGCTAGATTAATATTTATTAATGCTAAATAATACATTTACCATTTGCATTAGCAACTGTCACAGAGATAGCAGTACAAGAGCAAGAAACTGCAGCTGACCCTAATCGCCTTAGGAATCTGGTGCCTTGGATTTTGAAGTTGTGTTGCAGAAATTTTTTCCAGGTAGAGATGATGTACACTATGTAACAAGGCATATGAGAACTTTCCGCATTAATTTTCAAAAGAACCATGGCGACAGTTAAAGGTCAGGGAGAGGACTTGTTTAACAACATTTCCTGTGAAAAAAGTACTGCAGATACTGGGCTATAATGAACTGCAAGCTCAGGGAGAGCCAAGACATGATATAAATGTCCCAATTTAAAAAAAACAAACACCAAAGAACTGAAGTCATTTAGAATCCATTAAGGAATGAATGATTACCATGGACCTTTTTATACAACCCTCCTCACATCAGTGCTAGAAGGGGCTGGTGGGCTGGTCAGTTCAACATCTGTTTTATTTCGAATTGGCAAATTTCAAAATCAAAATTGCTAAGAACACTGGCGACTTTGAAATCTATGTTACAGAAAATGAATAGTCTTGGGAAGAATCATATTTTAAAAGTTTCATAACTTATTTAAGTGACTCAGACTATCTCAGTGAGTGAAAAGAATTTTAAGTTTGGGTGATACATACACACACACACACACACTTGTATGATCTGTTCAGAGATGAGGTAGCTCGTTAATGAGGTTGTGAACTAGTTGTCCCTCAAGTATTTGTAAAGATCAGTGAGGTTCAAGACACAGCTCTGCATGAATCTCATATTTCATGCCCGAGTGAAAGTAACCCTTGGATTGCATGTAGCTCCTCATGCTTTTTTAGCTAGTTGAGATAGGATAGACAAATAGAATTATGATATAATGAAAGTATATAGCATGACAATTGGATGTATGCATAGTACGTTGTAAAGTGCTCTCACCATCGGGTTAGCTAACAAGTGAGTCACCCCATGTATTTATCTTTTTTTGGTAATGCAAACACAACTTCTACTCTCTGAGCCAATTTCAGTTACACAATACAGTGTTATCAATTATGCTAAACATGTTGCATATTAGATTCTTAGGCCCTGTTCAATATAACTAAAACTTTGTATGTTTTTATCAATCTCTCCCTGTTTCTCCCACACCCACTGGCAAGCACCAATCTACTTGGCAGCATTTATCATTCTCTGTCTAGTTTACTTCACTTTGCATAATGTCTACCAGGTTCATTATATTCTCACAAATGACAGTATTTTCTTCTTTTTAAGCTGATAATATCCCATTTAATTTCTTAAGGAAACACTATACTTTTTTTCATAGCGGCTATACTAGGTTCCATGTCCAACTGTGCATAAGGGTTTCTTTCTCATCACACTCTCACCAGCATTTATCTTGTGCCTTTTTAATGATAGCCATTCTAACAGGTGTGAGATCTCATTGTGGGTTTGATTTGCATTTCCTGGTGATTAATGGTGCCAAACATCTGTGTATGTACCTTTTGCCATTTGGATGGCTTTTTAGAAAAATGTCTATTCAGGTTATTTGCCCATTTTTTAAATTGGGTCACTTAGGGATTTTTAAATATTTTTTCTTTTTGCAAATATTTTCTCCCATACCGTAAGTTTCCTTTTCTTGTTGTGAATGGTTTTCTTTGTTGTGTAGAAGCTTTTTAAATTTATATTTTTCTTTGGTTTAACAGCATTTTATGTCAAATCCAAAGAAAACCGTTGGCAAGACAAATGTCAAAGAGATACCACCTATGTGCCTATGTTTTCTTTTAAGAATTTTACTGTTTCAGGTATTATGCTCAAGTTTTTAGGGCATTTTGTGTTAATTTCTCTGTATGGTATGAGATGGGGGTATAGTTTCATCCTTTTATTTATTTATTTTTATTTTTAAATATATTTTATTGATTTTTTACAGAGAGGAAGGGAGAGGGATAGAGAGTTAGAAACATCGATGAGAGAGAAGCATCAATCAGCTGCCTCCTGCACACATCCTACTGGGGATGTGCCTGCAACCCAGGTACATGCTCTTGACCAGAATTGAACCTGGGACCCTTCAGTCCATAGACTGATGCTCTATCCACTGAGCCAAACCAGTCAGGGCTAGTTTCATCCTTTTACATGAAGATATTGGTGGTGGTGTTTTTCATATTATTTATAGACTATACTATTCACATTTATATTGGTACTTCTGCTGAAAATTTACTGATAATATTTGCATAGGTTTATTTCTGGGCTCTCAGTAGTTCTGTTCCATTGATTTATGTGTTTGTTTCCATGCCAATGCCATATCATTTTGTTTACTAGAGCTTTGTAATATACTATAAAAGTAGGATGTGTGATACTTCCAGGTTTTGTGGTGTGTGTTTTTTTAAGATTACTTTGTTTCATCAGGGTCTTTTGGGGTTACATATGAATTTTAGGATTAGGTTTCAATATTTCTGTAAAAAATGTCATTTGAACTTTTTTTTGGTTCTGCTGAGAGATATGATAGAAAAAAATCAGTGCTTAATGTAATGATACATAAAGATGCAAGACTTTGACAACTTTTGTCTGTAATATTAGCCTCCATCATGCTGCTCAGGATATTTATCAAATCTATTCAGTAAATATCCCCAGCTATTGCTCACCTGAAGTAGCCACAGGAGATGAGTGAGAACTATTAATGACAGCAAGCAAATAAGCCAACACCTACTCTTAGAAAAAAATTCTCATCGTGTTTTTTTTTAATTAGTTTCATAATGAAAACTATGTGTGTGTGTTTTTTGTGATTTTTATTGTTCTTTGGTCATTATATCACATCTTAATACGTCCAGTACAATCTTATCAGAAATCCAAAGTCATTCCTTATATTTTAATTTTGCTAGCTCTAAAGCATGCCTGTTTATTCACTAACTAATCAAATCCTACAAAATCCTATTATGTCTGATAATTTTTTATAATGAAAAATCATCAGATTATTTTCATGGACAAACAGAGGCATACCATGATTTCTGATTTTTGATAAATTAAAAATGAATTATTTAATTAGCTGAAGCTCAAAAAGTACACAGCCTATAGTAAGAATCATCCTCATAGATTAATAGAATGTTTACATATCTGTAAACCAGATGACAGGGTGCACAAACATTAAACATCCACGCCCAAAAGTTTACCTCAAAATCTGTCATTTATATTGCAATTATAAGGAAACCAAGGAATTGGCAAAACCTCAGATTCTGAGTAATGGTTTTCTTGGAAAATATTAAGTATGTTGCTTCAGTATTCAAAGTCATTCTGACAAGTAAATGAAACATGACATAGCCTTTAGCAAAATGAGATGGGAAAGCTCTTGGAGATATTCACTACTAGCATCCATAGCAGTTTATAATATTTTAGAAAATTTTACAGGACTGAGATACCTAATAGAATTATGTATAATAGAATTATGTATAGACAATAGAATTATTGTCTATAGGATATTTGACTTCCTTTCTCAAAACAGCCATAGTAGGCATTCAGTAAATATTTCTCTATATTAAAGCCTAAGTGACTGTTTGGTCAGTGTAGCTATGACCCACACTGACCACCAGGAGGCAGACACTCAGTGCAGAGGCATGGAAACATGGAACAGACTGATGAATCTCAGAGGGAAGGGGAGAGGGGTAGAATGCGAAGAGATTAAC
The DNA here is from genome assembly GCA_004026665.1 of Murina feae. NCBI lineage: Eukaryota > Metazoa > Chordata > Mammalia > Chiroptera > Vespertilionidae > Murina > Murina feae. The sequence goes on from PVJC01001246.1 coordinate 15,370, forward strand.
CAAAAATCTTATATGTATACTAGAGGGTGGGGTCTGGCCTGTGAGGATTGGGCTGAAACCAGCAGTTTGACATTCCCCGAGGGGTCCCGGATTGTGAGAGGGCACAGGCCAGGCTGAGGGACCCTGCAGGTGCAGGAATCCGTGTACCAGGCCTCTAGTTTGGTAATAAATGAATGAATAGGTAAACAAGTGAGTAACTCCAAATAAATGAAGACCCTTTGAAGAACATTTTCTAATTATGAAATTCACTAAAGTACAGTTTGAGAAATAGTATTTGTAGAAAATAGTATGAAGCATACTACCCTTGGGGCGAAGAAAGTAGGTTTGATAACTTAAGAAAGGCTGAGGGAAAAATTATGTTTCTTAAGTGTGCTAATCCTTAGTATAGATATTTAATGTTAAAATATCCCTGAAAATTTTGTTTAAAAGATATTCCGTAAGTAAAAAAAAAAAAACAAACCTGAGTCAACTCATTTTATTTCCTTCTTGTAAGTGGTAAATATAAGAGACTTAACAGATATCTTTGAATACACTAACATACATGTATAAATACTTGCACATGCTCATATATTTGGAGAGTATAAGTAATCAATCATTATAGCGTAAGTTTACATTTTAAGGAATCCCAACACATAAGTATAAATAGTCTTTTATGTATATATGCATGTATATCTCTCATTCTTCTGCTTTCTAATGTAAATGAAAAAATGATGCTTAATAATATCCTGATACTGGCCATCCGTTTTCCTTCATTTGTTTTTTTTGAGGACCCTCCGAAGGCTTATTAATTTTTTCATTCAAATCACTGAACTATATTTTCACTTTTCAAGATGAAGTAAAGCCAGATTATGTTTTTTATAGTTACATTTATTTACCTCATTTTTCACATTTCATGTCCTCTGGACCCAATATTTTTTCAGGGTTATGTGGTCTAACAATTTCTTTCTCATGGATCATTAGCTTCCTCTGTCCATTCTTCTCACTGAAAGTTAGGTCAGTTATTTTTCTTTAAGGAAAAACAAAACCAAAGCCACCCACCCCAACTCAAAGACTTATAAGCATAGCTAGCATATTTGAGTACCATGTGCCAAACATTTAACCTGAATTAACTCACTTAACTTCTGTGTAATAATATTACACAACAGTGTCAGCTAGGATATCCATACAGGCTCAGGAGCATTTTCTGTTTGTTGAGTCAGTTAGCTCTGTTATCTTCATGCATACAGGATTCCTCTTCAGACTATGTTATTTTTATACTGTACCACCAACTTAGTGGCTTAAATAAGAAACGTTTATTATGCCACAGTTGGGACACAGTTTGGTTGTTTCCTCTGCTCAGGAATCACAGGGCTGCAATGAAAGTGTCACAGGACTTTGATGGGGTCTCAAACTCTACATCCTTTTCCAAGCTCAGGTAGTTATTGGCATATTTTCCTTCCTTTCAGTTGTAGGACCGAAGCTACTGCTTTCTTGCTGGCTGCTACCCAGAGGCCCCGTCCATCCATTTATTTCCCTTGCATGGGGTCCTCCACAGCCTCCTTACAACGTATCAGCTTACTCTTTCCACACCAAGAGCATTTCCCTCTTCCAACTAAGAGTCTTCTCCAAAGTGGCAGAATTACTGAAATGATATCTCAGCATGTTCTATTAGAAACAACATGGGCACTGGGGGCAGAGGGTTCTATGAAAGGACAACTCATTGGGGCCATCTTTGAATTCTGCCTAACACACCGGTGTCTCTACTTTCCAAAGCTTTCTTGCTCCCTTCCTAGTCCAGCCTTCAAAAGGAAGAGTCTCTATTTATAGTCCAGAACTTTATCTACTTCTCTGTGAGTCTCATCCTATCTAAATCTGACTCCTACTCTCAGTTTGGTAGAATGCTCTGTTTGCTTTTAATCTATATTCTCCTTAACCTTCCTCTAGCATGAATTTCTGTGATTTTATTTAAGCACAGTATATAATGAACTATCAAGGCTAATTTTATTCTAAATTGAATGTCACATCATTAAGGCTGGAATATTTTAACTACTCAGCCTTATTTGAAAGCCCTTATTTTTAAATTCTCATTCTGGTTTATCTGCTCTCCATAGATCCTTCTCAGTTTTCTTTACTAGCATCATGATATGCCATTTAGGTATCAGTAGACTCAAGTTTCCTTCCCAAGATTCTGTAGCTGCTCACACTTCCTTGAAACACCCTACATGCAAAAATTCCTAAAATTCAAGCCCTAAATCCAGATTTCTTAAAAGCCCATGACAGATCTGATGCCAAATCAAAAATAGCATCTTCTCTCTGATTTCCTCCCCACAACCCAGTGTGACATACTTTGACTAGTTTCTATTGTCACGGGTAAATATTCAAAATATTCTTCATTTTTCTATTTTTTGCCTTTCTACAACTATTTGGACACCAGATGCAATAGTTTTATCACACAAATGGCTCTTCAATCTACCATATCATTCAGCCACTTTTGTTTTTCTCATAAACTTTCACCTATTATATGTAAATGCTATGTTTTAAAATGTTACTAGTTTTATCACATGTAAATATTCAATTTTACTTTTGGGACATGACCAGAGACAAAAGTCTTCCCCAATCATCAAGGACTGGTGAGGCTCTCTAGGATTATATGATGGAAGGTTACATCTATGAGTTACCTTTAAAAATGTGTGTTAGCCCTGGCTGGTGTGGCATAATTGGTTGATCCGTCCTCCCATGCACTGAAGGGATATGAGTTTGATCCCAGTCAGGGTACATACATAGGTTGTTGGTCCAATCCCCAGTTGGGGTGTGTATGGGAGGCAACCAATCAATGTTTCTCTCTCCTCTCTTACCCTCTCCTTTCCCTGCTTTCAAAAAAATCAATTAAAATTCTCATGGGAGGATAAAAAATGTTTGTTAAACAAATAAATTCCTACATAAGCTCCTCATTTAGACCCCTGATATGTCTTGTAGAAACAATATTTAAAAGTATATATTGTAAGTGATAAATGAAACCATCCTTCCATAACTAGTAGCTATGTATAAACAGTAGTAGGACTAATTCTAATCACATATTTTAGGGAAAAAATAACATGAATTTGGTTGGAATCAATCATTTAAGTCTCTAATAGAAGTTTAGAAAATAAAGAGTTTGTGAACCTCTACATTTTTCAATTCAAAATAGTCTGTTGAAAGCAATGCTTTTTAAGCCTTTATTCTTTTACTAGGGGCCCGGTGCATGAAATTCGTGCACAGGGGGAGGGTGGGGGTCCCTCAGTCCAGCCTGCCCCCTCTCACAGTCTGGAACCCCTCAGTGGATGTCCTATGATGGCCCCAGCCTGCCAGGCGCCTTTTGTGTGTGTGTGTGTGTGTGTGTGTGTGTGTGTGTGTGTTGCCACTGGGGACCTGCCCCCAGCTGCATCTGAGGCTTGGAGCAGTCCTCCTGTATGTGTCTACCTGCTGGGGGCCTGCTCCCAGTTTGGAGCAGGCACCCCTTCTATGTTGATCTCTCAGACTCTTGCCCTCCCCTGCATGTTGTTCTCTTTTTTTGAGCTGTGGCCAGGGCTGGGTGCTGCCTGCCTCCCAAGCTTGCCTACTGCTCATCTTCCTCCAGCCACCAGACAGCAGGGAAAACCCCACCTCATGGTCAGGCCAGCCTTTTCCTGCTCCCTGATCCCCGGAAGGGGTCTGGGGAGCCGCCAAGCAGACCCCCAATCCCCAAGAGCTTGCTTTCCAGCTCCCCAGTGCCCCCCACAAAGGGCTTGGGGAGCCGCCAAGCAGGACCCTGGCCACTTCAGCCTTGCTTTCCTGCTCCCTGGTGCCCCGCAAAGGGCCTGGACAGCCGCCAAGCAGGCCGAGACGCCCCCTCCACCTCTTTCCCACTCACCGGTACCCTGCAGCCTTGCTTTCCCACTCCCCAGTGCCCTGCAAGGGGCCTGGGAAGCCGCCAAGCAGGCCGCTGACCCCCCACCACCTCTTACCCGCTCCCTGGTGCCCCTCCAAGGGCCTGGGCAGCCGCCAAGCAGGCCGCCAACCTTGCATCCTCTTTCCCACTCACGGGTCCTGGGTCCTGCGCTGTTCCGCCCTGCAGCCGCTCTGTGCACTCGGGAGGTCCCTCAGCCCGGCCTGTGCCCTCTCAGTCTGGGACCCCTCAGGGGATGTCCACCTGCTGGTGTGCCTGACCAGCCTGGGTGATGGGCTGATGGCTGTCTCCAGGCTGGCCAAGCCCCCCAGCAACATCCCTCACCCCATTGGGTTGTGGCCAGCATGGGTGACAGGCTGATTGGCGCTTTCAGGCTTTCAGGCTGCTCACAACTCCCATTGACCCAATGTCCCAGCAAAGCTGGCTGGACGCAGGTTCCTGGGGTTTGTTTATCTCCTATAATTGATGTACTGTTCCTTTAAGCTGAGGTGGGCTGAGGTAACGAAACCTCCTCTGCTTCACCTTGCAGCGCAGCGTCTATAATGAGACTTTGTTACTCTTAGTAAGTCAGGCCAGGCCTGCTGTTCTCTTCAGCTCCCGAGGATTCTATGATTGTTACATTATTGCAAACATGTTTCGGAGCCTGCCCGCCAAGGGCCAAAAACAGTTCCGCTTTCACTCCTGCTGCAATAGAAGCTGCTGTTTACTCAGGTCCATGAGTGGTGGCTGCCATGTTGGCTGGGCTAATTTGCAGACAGTTGCTCTGATTGGCTGGTGGGCGTGGTTTACCCTGTCCAGAAGAAACGGCTAATTTTACTATTTCGCTTTTATTAGTTAAGAATTTGTATCTAAACCCAGTGTCCCAACCTTCATTTGCAAATACCTTACATCAAACCATACTGTCTATATTCTCAGTTTAGGCACTTACACCTTTTTTTTATGACAGTACATAAATCTATTTTCAAATGTACATATAGCCAGCTAACATATAAAACCATTATAGTCCATTTACTTTGATAACAGAATTGCATTTTTGGAATCTATTAATCAGATTAGAACTAGCAAAATCACTGAAGGGCAGAACATAGGACAAGGCCATTTTTGACCTTGCCTAAGTAAAGCATACTTTCCTTAAATCAGGCCTTCTAAAAATGTAGTCTAATGTGTACTCTGGGAAAAGCAGAGAGATCCAAGATTTTTTTTTTTAGCAGAAAATGACTCAAATAGAATAGTAAGTCAAAGAAGATTTATACGCTTTCAAAAGGTAAGAAGTAATGGTGTAGCAAGAGGTAAAAAAGAAACATATCTATTTCTTTATTTTCAACTAGGATCAGCCTTCTATGATATTCCAAAAGAAAAACTTATTTTACATGGTAAGTCATGAGAATACACTGAAAGGGTTAGTCTCTGTATAAATTGCCTCCAAAATGCAATTGCAATTTTTCATAGAAAACTCTATCTCTATATACACACTTGAGGCCCAATGCACTAAATTCATGCAAGAGGCTCGGCCCTTGCAGCCCCAGCTTCATCTGGAAGGTTGTCCTGATGGTCATCTGGAAGGTCAATCTGATGGTCGTTCTGAGGTTCGGTCTAATTAGCATATTAGCTCTTTATTATATAGGATAGACTCACACATGGAGACACATAGAGACAAATATTTAACTCTTCTTCAATGGCCCTCTGGGTGAACTCTCAGTTTTTACATAATAACAAAATACTGACAGTTCTAAGAAAAATTACCCTTTTAATAGATGCCACTTGTTTGCTTATTTTTATAACAAAAAAATTACTTTTATGTGTGTTATGAGAAAACGAGGGGCCCAGTGCACTAATTCATGCACCTTGAAGGGAATTGTGGGGTGTGAGGCTGTGGTAGGCACAGGGGCGAGTCTCGGCCCCTCCCACCATGACCCCTGGTCCCCTGTCTGTGTGCAGTCCCGCTCCCACCACTGCTGCTCCCACATGCTGAAGATGCTGGCCCCACTCGCACCCGCTGATGGCATGGAGCGATTGGAGCCGGCACCAGCAGCAGTTGTGAGCAGTAACTGCTGCCCCGATCACCCCTCAGGAGTAGGGGGAGGTGGAGAAGCCCTCAGAGTTGATCAAGGCTGGCAGCCGCTGCTCGATCCCACTGATGGCACTGAGGGATCGGGACTGGCGCCGGGCACTGACAGCAGGTGCGAGCGGGACCAGGACTGGCCCTGGCAGTGGGTGTGAGTAGTGGCTCTGGCACTGGCATCAGGTGTGAGTGCTAGGCAGGATCACAGCAAGAGAGAGCAAGAAATGTTCAGTAACCACCAGAGGCTCACCCAGATGATGGCATCCCGTCTTGGTCTGGCACCTCTGCTCACCTATTCCAACATCCGGCCATGGCCAACACCCGCCATGTTCCACACATGCCCCCTGGTGGTCAGCGCACTTCATAGGAACCAGTTGTTCGGTTTTTCCACCATTTGGTCTATTTGCATATTATTAGCATTTTATTATATAGGCTAATATGCAAATAGTCTTTTTTTTTGGTATGTTTAGAGACATTACATCTTGACCTGCTATCCTATATAATAAAAGCCTAATATGCTGTGTCTGGTCATCTAGTTGTCTATTCCACCAATCAAAGTGTAATATGCTAATGGCATGCTAAGGCTGCTCAACCGCATGCTATGGTGTGCATTAACCACCAGAGGTCAAAGAGTTAACTGGTCGACCAGTTGCTATGAAATGCACTGATCACCAGGGGGCAGACACTCCGATTGGTAGGTTAGCTTATTGTTGGAGTGCAGCCAATCAGGGCTGAAAAAGATGGTGTGGAAATGCCCTGGAGCTCCCCCCCTCCACGGCATTCCCTCTGTGGCAGGCCAAACTCCTATGTTCCCTCCCCAGCCCCAATCGTGCACCAGTGGGGTCCCTTGCAATCTGGAGGCCCTTGAGGAAGGTCAGAGAGCAGGTTTTGGCCAGATCCTGCTCAAAGCAAGAGCTACCCCCTGGTGGTTAGTGTGCACCCAGAGGAGGGGTGCTGCTTAGCCAAGAGCAGGCCACATGGCTGGTGAGCGCAGCAGCAGTGGCAGGAACCTCTCCCACCCCCACAGCAGTGATAAGGATGTCTGACTGCTGGCTTAGGCCTGCTCCTGGGAGTGGCTATAAGCTGTCAGCCAGACATCCCCTGAGGGCTCCGCAGCTGCGAAGAGGGTGCAGGCTGGGCTGAGTGACACCCTTCCCTCAAGTGCACAAATTTTGTGCACTGGGCCTCGAATGAAGTATGTTAGAGTCCCTAACTGTGGGGACAAAGCCATCTGACCTCCTGTGATACCAATTAGATATTTATATTATGCTAAGTGTCTCATGTCAACCAGAAAATATAGTTTTATTTAGACTTTTGTGCTCTTTAAAGAATGATGTCCTTCCTATCGAAATGAGAAATAAGCACTGTAACATGAAATTCTCACTTAACAAAAAATGTTTTTGTTTCCTGCCCCCAATGTGTGTGCGTGTGTGTGTATACATATATATGTATGTATACATATACATATAAATATGTATTTTTTCTTTTTATTAATCAAAAAGAACAAGATTCCAAAATTTCATAGACAAAATTATTTGCCTCAAATTGCTGTTTTGCATATTTGACAATTATTTTCACAATCAGTCTTCAAGTATACTTAGATAGAATAAGTGAAATGAAGTATACATTTGTGTCTTGTGAATATTTGAAATACAAAACCTTGCCATTTCATATGATCAATATTAGTAATGGTGTTAGAAAAATGACTTGATATGTGATATATTTTCACTACCAAATATAGATATAGAATTTGACAGGATTTTACATGCATAATTTTTTACAACTGAAAAGAAAATATTCTTCCTTATATATATTTCTTTTGCTACAATCCAGTCTGTCTAGGACACTTTATATTACTTCCATCATACAGTGTATTTTTATAAGTGTTATATGAAATCAATAAGATAAAACCCTCATTATTTATTTATATTTCAAATATTATCTTATTAAACTGTTCTCTCCTTCTAAATGCAGACTCTTTAATATACTTTCTAGGTTTTTGTTTTATTGTTTAGTACTCTTAGTTTTATTTACTAGATAGCAAAATCAATATAGAATGCAATCAGAAGACCTATTTTTGCTATGATTTTTATTTTAACATTATTGGTATTTAAACAAATAATTTTTTTTGAAATTTGCCAAATTCTAAGTGATAAACTTTTTGATCATCAGAAGATATAATTCTCCTACCTAGAAATATAACATTACCATTTTTTGTGGATTAATTTCTGCTGCTGAAGCACGTGCCTGGTTTTCACAGACACTGAATTATTACCCATAGCTATAAATCTTGAGTCAATTTTCTATGAATGGCATTTACAGGTACAGAGTATATTAAACCTGCCTCCCACTCAGATAATGGTCTTCCCGCGATGCTTTATTAAGTTAGCCAGCTTCAGTTTATGCTGTTTAATGTAAACTGGCCCCTAATTTTTCTATAAACTATTATATTTGATTACAGGTTAGAGCGATCGAAACCTCACTTTCAGATTTGGGGTAAAGAGATGTGTTATGTTCTATTATTAGCAAACATAGACAGAAGAGGACATTGAATTATAATTGATTGTGTCCTTTTATTTATTTTTAAAGCCTCATTAAACTGAAAAAGAACATATAAATATATTTCTTTTGGATTCATTAATTCAGTGGGCCTCCTGGCTATTTGAGATAAGTAAACTAGTACTGTACTATACATATATTTTCTGCTGTCAAAATTTCTCATATATACTCTCTTTCTTGTTAGATTAGAATTTGTGATTCACCCTTAATGAAGGTAATCTATCACTAGATTAACTTAGTAACTTTTTAAAATATGACTTACACAGTTTTATGTTATCTATTCCAACTTATAAAGAGTACAATGTCACCCCATAGAAGAGGTGGTATAAAGTAAGGTTATTTTAAAATATTGCATATGTATACATAATCCTAGGATACTTTTTCTCATAAAGGATGAATGGTCTTCCTTTACACACACACACACACACACACACACACACACACACACGTTAATTTACCAATAAAACAAAAATTCCAAATCTTGAACAAAATTGTACAATTTGTCTTAATACTTTCTGACGCTCTATTTCCTAGAAATGTTTTAAGTAAAGTTTGCATCTCTGATTCCTTATGACCTATGATCTACATAAAATGTCTTTATTATAAGGACATCATTTCAAAAATTTTTTCACTGACATCTGGTCATTATTGTGAATTCTGTGCTTTGTATTAAGAACATAAATATATTTCATGGCCTTCAACACCTAAAAAGTGTAAAACAGCATTTAATTTTCCTAGTAGATGAAAAGTAAGAAGGGAAACCATAAAAATACTAGAGAAATTTTAAGGCAACAAAATCTCAGACATATGCCGAAGCAATTTCTTCACTGATACAGCTCCTAGGGCATTGGAAACTAAAGAGAAGATAAATAAATGGGACTACATCAAAATAAACAGCTTCTCCACAGCAAAAGAAACCATCAACAAAACAACAAGAAAGCCCACTGCATGGGAGAACATATTTGCCAATGTTGTCACCAATAAGGGTTTAATCTCCAACATTTAGAGGGAACTCATATAACTTAACAAAAAGAAGATAAACAATCCAATCAAAAATGGGCGAAGGACTTAAATAGACACTTTTCAAAAGAGGACATTCAAAAAGGCAAGAGGCATATGAAAACATGCTCAAAGTCACTAATCATCTGAGAGATGAAAACCAAAACAACAATGAGGTATCATCTCACACCTGCCAGAATGGCTATCATCAACAAATCAACAAACGACAAGTGCTGGAGAGGATGCAGAGAGAAAGGAATCCTTTTTCACTGCTGGTGGGAATGCAGACTGGTGCAGCCACTATGGAGGTCAGTATGGAGTTTCCTCAAAAAATAAAAATGGAACTCTCATTTGACCTGTGATTCCACTTCTGGGAATATATCCCAAGTTTCCAGAAACACCAATCAGAAAGGATATATGCACCCCTATGTTCATAGCAGCACAATTTACCATAGCTAAGATTTGGAAACAGCCTAAGTGCCCATCAGCAGATGAATGGATTAGGAAACTGTGGTACATCTACACAAAGGAATACTATGCTGCAGTAAAAAAGAAGGAATTCTTACCATTTGCAGCAGCATGGATGGAACTGGAGAGCATTATGCTAAGTGAAATAAGCCAGTCAGTGAAAAAAAAATACCACATGATTTCACTTATTTATGGATAATAATGACCATTATAAACTGATGAACATAAATAGATACAGAGACAGAACAGCATTGAACAGACTGTCAAAGTACAGCTAAAAGGCTGGGGAGGGTTGGGGGGAGTTAGATCAACTGAAGTACTTATATGCATGCATATAAGCATAATCAATGGACATAAGACACTAGGGGAGTAGAGGAGGAGGGGGAAGGTCATGGGAAGAAAATGGAGACTTATCTAGCACTCTTTGTAATACTTTAAGCAATAAAATAAAATTTAAAAAAGGAGCATGTTTTATTTGAACTAAATTACTAAGAAATTTATTTCACATTTATTAATTTGATGGCCTCATGACTATCTGAGATAAGTAGGTCACTGTTATTAACATTTACAGTTAAAGAAATTGGGGATTCCAGAAAACAAATAATTTGGCCAAACTTAAGCAGTGCTCTGAGATCTAAACTAGTCTGTGATGTATAACATGTCTTTTCTCCCTCTCTCTCAATAATTTAAAGCAAAAGGCAGAATATATCAATGCTCAGTCTTGTGTTTATTGTGATGCAAGTCCATGTCTCTTTATTTCAATGTTATTTTGGGTTTGTTTTGTTTTGTTTTTGTTTTCTGTCTCTACTGGATAGAAAGACTCAAGCAACTTTTGGGGATATGTTGTTTGATTCTTCCAATACAAACACATTCCAAATTTGAGCCTTTACATCATTATTTTCCATGCTTTATATTAGGTAACGTTCCAATAAACATCACATTTATAATCTTGTATTTGAGTTTCTGACAATAGACAAGCGGTGTATAGTCAAAAGACCAATGAATCAAATTGAACTTGATTTTTTCTTAATGAAAAAGTAAGTCAGTGTTCATGAACCTAAAACTGATCTGAAAGTAATCAGTTTAAATAAGTAACTCTTCTCCAGTATGACCCAGGATGATACTTTTCCATGTCATGAGTGAATTGAAAATATTTTTGTAACTCCAATAATATACCTGCATAAGCACACACACACACACACACACACACATATACATACTAGGGGCCCGATGCACAAAAATTTGTGCACTCGGGGAGGTCCCTCAGCCTGGTCTACACCCTCTCCACTCGGAGAACCCTCGGTACTACTGGCTCCAAACTGCTCACCTGCCTGCTGGCCCCAGAGCCGAGGGAGGCTCAGAATCCCTGGGGTGTTGGGCACCCTATGGGTGGCCTCAGCTCTGAGGCAGGCTCAGAGCTGCCGGGGTGCAGGGCATCCTCCAGGCCTGTCCCGGGCTGCAGATTTCCCAGTGGCCCCAGAGCCGAGGGGGGCTCAGAGCCCCAGGGTGTTGGGCACCCTATAGGTGGCCCCAGCTCTGAGGCAGGCTCAGAGCCCCTGGGGTGCCCGGCCCCCTCCAGGCCTGTCCCAGTGCTGCTTCTGGCCCCCCCTGCCTGCCCCGCCCCTCTGCCAGCGAATCACCTGCTGCTATTTGCTCCTTGGCTGCCAGCCTCCATCTTGGCTGGGTTAATTTGCATACAGCCGCTATGATTGGCTGGTGGGCATGGCTTAGGCATCCTTGAGAAACGGTTAATTTCAATATTACGCTTTTATTAGATAAGATATATATATATATATACACACACACACACACACAAATTTAATACTCTGAATCATATGATTATTGGAAGTAGATCTAGGTTAATTGCTACATTTTGATAAGTAAGAAACTTAAAATATCTTCTGGAGTATAGATCTAGTCTAATTCTTAAATGTTTTCCCATTTGAACCTGAATGCCCCACTGTCTGCGTTAAGCTTCCTGGTGTAGTGTCATGTCATGAATGATAAATCAGCATGCCATTGCTGATCAATTACAAATGTGACTGTATTGCAGCAAGCAATTGTCTTTTGCCTAAAACTGATTATTCTTACTACCTGAAAAGTCACTTCAGCATTTTAAATGGGAACGGAGGACCTACTAGCTCTACAGATTGGCTATGCCCTCAAGGGGATTGATAAGGATTTAATTATAAGCCATATTTTAATTCAGTTCCTCAGTCAACCAAGTATAACTTGTGGAATTTCATGTATAAAATATTAATTCATGCTCTAATTGAGTTTGTAGTGTCACAAGGACTCATTGCCCCAGCATGCAGTGGGTGACAACAGAAAGGATAGCTCACTAAGCTGCCCAGTGCATGAGCCTAATAAATAAACCCTGCATCATCCCTCTGAAAAGTCTGTGTCTGCAGTTTCTTCACTTCTCATCAAAATATAGCAGACTGATCCCAAATAAATCTCATTTCAAGTTCTTTAGGAAGACAGATTCAATGTGAAAATGCATAGGGACTTAATAACTGATTTTTCAACCTGTGCGTGCGTCTCAGAGAAGTTATCATCCTCATCATCAATTTGTATTTATTGAGTTCCCACTGGGTACTTGGCACTGGAGCCGGCTGAGCAGGGTAAATAATGATGTAAGATATTTCTCAAGTCCTAACCTTCACAGGAGTAGTATTTCATGCATTCGAGTGTAAAATTACATCAAAGCAGATTACCATTTATTTTTTAAAACTAAAACATGTTCAAGAAACTTCCAGTATTTTTAAAAAGAGTCTTTCTCTGCTGCATCTGATAGTTTTACCTTTCTAAGAACAGCCTTAATTCCATGAGATGATTCCTAAGAGGCTGCCTCTGCAGAGTCTTTGGAAGGCATATTGTTAGGCTTCTGTTTCAGCAAACCTCAATGGCCTTCTCTGCTTTTCATTGTCTGCTCTGGTTTTTAAGTGCTTTTTAGGTTTTCCTGACTTGCATCCTACACAGGAAGCTGCAGTGAATACAGAATATGTGGTTGCCATCAGGATAGTCACACTCATTAAAATGATCTTCCGAGGCTGCTCGTTTATTTGCTATTTATGAAGTGCTTTTCGAATTTGCTTGTTGTGTAAAAGTCAAAGACCGATTGTTCTGTCGGGTCAGGAGACACACCTTTGGATCTGAAATTGAGCTCTCTATCTTTTTCCTCTCCTCTAATCACCCTGAGCATTTTCTAATTCTGAGCTTACTCTGCATTTGCTTTAATACTAGTTTGCTGCTTGGTATTTTATAGAAGGGTGGGTATATGAATAGAAGACCTGCACTGAGCTACTAAAAAAATAATAATAACAATGAACAATTTAACTCAGTCTATAGACCAACCAAATGCTATTGAGGCATAAAACTGCAAAGAATGTAGTGATTAATTTAGCATTGAATGTATTGTTTTGAAATAATTTTTTGTTTGCTATCATCATTTGGTCCTTGTACTAAAATTAGTCTTGCAGAATCAGGATTATTTTATTATTAACCTTTAGTCAGAATATTTATTGATTATTTATTTTATACAAGTTAGCATGCAGAAGCACAGGCCTACTTAGAGTAATTTCTTTTTCCTCTCTGAACTTATAGTATGGTTAGATGTGTTAGTGGACATCTATCCTATATAATAAAAGGGTACTATGCAAATTGACCCTAACAGCAGAACCACTGGGAATGACTGGTCACTATGACACACACTGACCACCAGGGGGCAGATGCTCAATGCAGGAGCTGCCCCTGGTAGTCAGTGAACTCCCACAGGGGGAGCTCTGCTCAGCCACAAGCCAGGCTGATGGCCGCCAGTGCAGCGGTGGGGGTGGGAGCCTCTCCCGCCTCCTCAGCAGTGCTAAGGATGTCCAACTGCAGCTTAGGCCTGCTCCCCGCTGGCAAGTGGACATCCCCCGAGGACTCCCAGGCTACCAGAGGGATGTCTCACTGCTGGCTTAGGCCCAATCACCTGGGGATCGGGCCTAAGCCAGCAGGTGGACATCCCCCAAGGGGTCTCAGACTATAAGAGGGCACAGGCCTGGCTGAGGGACCCCCCAGTGTGCACAGATTTTTTTGTGCACTGAGCCTCTAGTATATATATAATAGTCTAAGTTAGCGTTATGACCAAATGACCAGAATGACTAGTCAACCAGTTGCAATGACACACACTGACCGCCAGGGGACAGATGCTCAATGCAGGAGCTGCCCCCTGGTTGTCATTGCACTCCCTCAGCCAACTTCCCATGGCCTCTTTCCCTTTCCTCCTCCCCCTCGCCGCCACCACCCCAGCCAGCCAACCTCTCATGGCCCTGATTGGGATTGGGCAAGAAGGCCCCGATCAGCCCTGATCATTGCCCAGGCTGAGAAAACCCACTCATGCAGGAATGCATGAAATGGGCCTTTAGTTTTAAAATAAAAATTTAAGACCTGTATTTTATAAAATGTTTTATTGAAGTTATTTTAAATATAAAAATGCTGTTTAATTTTTTAAATAATACAGCTGTATTTTTTTAAATACTACTGCATAAATTGGACAGCCCCTTTGCAATATTCCCATCCAAGATAATTAAATGGTATGACCTTGATGTATAACATCTCTTAATTATTTTAGTAATATATATTAATATTTAAATCTCTCTCATAAAAATAAATAAATAAATAAATAAATAAATAAATAAATAAATAATAAATCTCATGGGTAACACAAAATCTCTTATAATTTTTTCACTTTTAATATTTTATATTTTCTGGCTTCTTCTCAGGCATTGGTTGATTCTGCTTGTTGCACTTTCTATTTTGCTCCCTTTTCCAGTTTTTCAGGTCACATGTCAGAAAGTGACCATGAGGAAAAAATTTAAAACTGTCCTTCTGGGTCAGAATAAGGGGGGACCCAAGTGTGTTTAGCTCTGAAAGAGTTGCTTTAGTTGAAGGTTGAATTCAGGCTTAAGGACATGACCCTCCAAATATGTTCCTAATGAGCAATAAGTATAAGCCTCAGTACCTCTCCATTTCCCTTCCCCCCTCCTCCTATTATTCCTTCTCCAGTTCTTCCTCCACCTTCTCCTGCTCTTCCTCCTTCTCTTTCTCCTCTTCCCTGCTACCATCTCTCCAGAAAACCTAAAATGATCCCATTGGGAAAGGCAATGTTTTAGTCTAGTGTATATGCCATAAATATAGATTCCACACATATTTGAAGAACATTTTTTGTCTCATCATAGTGCAAAATCTATTAATTTCATATGCCTAATTAAACACACTGGTTTAGTTAGTTCTCTTCTGTTGAACCATCATTCTGGCAGCACTGAGATGTGGAATCCTGTGAAGCCATCTATCTATCTATCTATCTATCTATCTATCTATCTATCATCTATCTATCTATCATCTATCTATCTATAAAGCCAGTGACCATAACACTGTAAAGACCAGAACAACTGGTCACTATGACACCCACTGCTGCCAGCGAACTGGCCTAAATTCAGGTGGGGCCAGCCAGCCAACCTCCCATGGCCCCTCCCACCAGTCTTCCCCACTCTGGATTGGCCCTTCCCACCCCATCTAGAGCAAGGCAGCCGGCCAACCTCCCACAACTCTCCCCCAGCTGCTGACCTCCAATCAGCCCCCATGATCCCAGTCTACCAAGGGCCCCTCACCCCAGCTGGCCTGACTTCCATCTCCTCCTCCCGACAGGCCTGGCCCTGGTTGCTGATTGGGGCCAGGCCAGCCGGACCCCACACATGCACAAATTCGTGCACTGGGCCTCTTGCATTCTTACAAGTTGTGAAGTTTACCATTCCAGATAGAAGAAAATACATGGAAGACTGCTAATAAGTGTCTGATCTTTTTTTGTTTGTTTGTTTTTATCCCTTTCAGGATTTAGGTTTTGGTGTATTTTGCGGCTTCTGTTGTTTTATTTCTAAAAAAGTGCAAAAAATGTTGACATAATAGTTTTCTTTTTTTTAAATATATTTTTATGGATTTCAGAGAGGAAGGGAGAGGAAGAGAGAGAAACATGAATGATGAGAGTAAATCATTGGTTGACTGCCTTCTGCATGCCCACACTGGGGATGGAGGCCACAATCTGGGCATGTGCCTTGACCAAGAATCAAATTGTGACCTCCTGGTCAGTGCTCAACCACTGAGCCTCGCCAGCCAGATGACATCCTCACATTCTCTCCTATTTCTAGAGAACCGCCAATGATTCTATTTTTGTTCTAATTCATATAATTAGGGCACCCATCTGCATCACTCCTTCTTTTGACTCACAGTGCTGAATTAGCATCTCTAAAATATTTCCTGAGTCACTTTAAATCAAAATGTTTGATGTTCCCAAGACTTTGCTGTATGACTCAGAATGGCTGTAAGATGAAAGTTCCATTTCCCCTTAAAAACTGAAGTTATAGGAAGTCATACTAAATAAGATTGTCATAAATGATCATTTTTTTAGACCCTCAAAAATGTAAGAATTCTTTTCCTAAGTAGGGACTTCTAGCATGTAATTGGTATGTAAGACATCAAGAACTCTCTTCATACTGGAAATATATATATATATATATATATATATATATATATATATATATATAATTTCAATGGTTGATTTACAAAGACCTGAGGATTCTCATGTATAAATAATTAAAATAGTTTAACATTTGATAACTATGTCTGTACATATACAGATGTACTTGCACAGGCATATATGTTTGGACAGATAAGACAAACTGAAAGGGATTCCACCCGAGAGACAAATTAGAAAAATGGCCTTGCAGGTCTCTGGAAGCAAACCTACGCTGAGTAAAAATCAAATCTGGCATGG
The DNA here is from genome assembly GCA_004026665.1 of Murina feae. Lineage (NCBI taxonomy): Eukaryota > Metazoa > Chordata > Mammalia > Chiroptera > Vespertilionidae > Murina > Murina feae. The sequence continues at coordinate 32,176 of PVJC01001246.1, forward strand.
CCAGCAATGGCCTGAGGGCCGAGAGGGCAGTGGCTTCAGGTGCAATTTGACGCCAATTAGTTGGATTCCCTCAATCCAGACACATGAAACTTTGGAGCATTTGTTATAGAACAAAATTATACTTTGGAGGCCACATCTTCCCATGGGACTTTGATAAGTGATATTCCCGTAGGAATATCTGCACATTGCACGTCCCAGGGGGTGGGGGGGATTATCAACTTTGATTCTGAGGGGACACTGTGGTTGTGATGGTGCACAGGAGCTCCTGAATGCTGGGTCAGCAAGTGCAGTGTGTAAATCCTCGCAGAAGGCAAAAAGTCAGGAGCTGCTGATGTCAGAGTCCGCCCGAAAATAGGGAACTGACCAGTTTATTAATGCTGCGTGATTTCTCTGCAGTCTGTGAAAGAGGAACAACAGGTAGCTATACATATGTATTAACATTTGTTCCCACTGGCTAATGAAGCCCGAACACATGAGGACTGCTTTCTTAAGTGGTTTCATTTGACAGTCTGCTTGGCACACAGAGGTTACGCTACTGATTGTTTTCAAAATGAAGGCTATTTCAGTTCTTTAATTTCCTGCAAGCAACTGGACCGATTCTTTCCTATTAAGGCATTCCAGGCTTTGTAAATAAAGATAGAACAAAGGAGAACTTGTATGGACAGGCCAGAAAATGAAACATTTGCCTTACTTTCTTGGAGGATTATGGAACTTATTATCTAAACAAGGATGTGAACTTCTGAGCAAACACTTGATTAAAATAAGTTTTTCTCTATGTTGATATATTGATGCCAGTTCATAGCTGCATCTCTTGGCTTGTGTATCGAAATCAAGTCCACCTTTGCAAAGACATACAGACATGTTATAACATCATTAATATCATTAAAATTCTACTATTAGCATTATTAATGGCAGGAATAAGGACAATTTAATGCCTAAGTGCTTATTTCACTTTGGACTTCTCCTGTAGCTACAAGGTACAAGGTAGATAATTTTTAAACCATATGTGTGAGAGTCAGTATGTGGGACAGGGAGCTTATTTGGAAACTAGCAGCCCAGAGCACAAAATTCATGCATGGGTATGATCCCTAGGCCTGGCTGGTGATCAGGGCCAGTTGGGGCCTTCTAGCTGCTGGCCAGGGCCTTCCTTTGTTCCATGCAGCCCCCTTGGAGGTCAGTGCACGTCATAGTCAGTGGTCAAATTCCTGGTTGGTTGAACTTCTGAGGGGACAATTTGCATATTAGCCTTTTATTACCATATTATCCAGCATATAAGACGACTCTTTAACCCAGGAAAATCTTCTCAAAAGTCGAGACAAAACTGCTGAAATGGTAGAAATGGTAGAGGGAGAAAGTAGAGGAGGTAGTTGGGTCACTTCTCTCACTAGCCTTCTCATTATTTGAGAAGATTTTTGAGATTTTCCTGTGTTAAAAAGCCGTCTTATACGCCAGAAAATATGGTACATAGGATAGATTATTTTGTATCCGAACTGTATCCCAAAGAGTTTAGGAGTTATTTAATACTAGTAGCCCTGCACACGAATCCATGTGCCAGTAGCTTGCTGCTGCCCTCCTATATCTCTCCGCCTGCTGTCCCACTCTCCTGTAACTTCCCCTGCCCCAACATAGCTTGCTGCTCTGCCTCCTCCTATAGTTCTCCACCCCCTACTTGTAGCCAGTAGCTCGCTGATGCCCTCCTGTAACTCTCCGCCTGCTGCACTGCCCTCCTGTAGCTCCCTCTGCCCCCTGTAGCTCCCCCACTCCCCCTCCTCATAGCTTTCTGCCCTGCCCCTTCCTATAGCTCTCTGTTGCCTGCTTGTAGCTTGCTGCCCCACCCTCCTGCTGATCCATGATCTGTGATCCAATCGTTAAGTGGTTGGTCATTATGTAACTACCATTTGCATATTACATCTGTATTATATAGGATGTTAAGACTAAACAGAAAATATTTTAGAATTATCTTAAATAAGAATGAATTGGAGTTTAATAGTCTGGCACCCTTGATGCATGTCATGCCTTTGTGGCTGGTGTACATACAGATATTCACATTCTCTCTGAAGAGCCCCGATTCCTTAAGAGTATGATCTGGTGGTGGCACTTAAAACACTCTCTTGTCAAAACATAGTCAGTTTTTCACTCGTAGCTAGCTATAAGGGAGAAAAATAAATATGTCCTTCAGCGGGTGGCCCATTAGCCACATGAACCCAGTACTATAGAATATAAGGTATTAGCAGTCTGCAACAGTATTTGAAAAAATAAATGAAAATTTTATTTTCTATATCAAACCTCACTCATGGAGTTTACAAAAGTTGTGTGGCAATGCAGCCACCAGTTTTTTAAGCACAAAACCTAAACACCATTTTTTATTACTAAACTTCCAGTTCTACCAACTTGCAATCTTTTCAAAATATATTCCTGTTTTCCCAAAAAGTTCAAAATTATTTGCCTCCACAACTTTCCCCCAAACCCTCCAAAATGTAACTTTTCTTTAACCAGAATAGAACCCATATTTTTCCCCCAATCTATCACTTTCTTATGTGTGCTTATTTCAAACCTTAACCTTCCCGCTTTCATTTTTATGAATAAATATCATACATGTGTAAGACTTTCCAGTTGACTACATTTTCTTAATAACTTCAGTATTTTGCTCTCAAGTATGATGGCAGTCTTCCCACTTTTAATCTTTGTTAGCTTCATCCATCTCTTTCTATTAAGTGAATAGAAAATTTATATAAAAACAACCTCAACATCCTGAAACAAAACCTAAATTGAGTACACTGGTTTTCTTACCAGGATAAAGGAGTAAATGATCTTTTATCTGTATCAAAGAACAGCCCAGACACATCTGCTTTCATCCACTCAAGGATTCAAACATGTATACAAAGATAATATAAAATTGGTGATTTACAAAAATAAAACCACATTCATTTAGTGACCTTTGTTTATGACATCCCTTCACTTTGTTTTTTTTTTGGGGGGGGGGTTGTTTACAGTCTCTAGGATTCCATTTCATCTCATCAACTGTAACTTTCAATCCCCTTAGACAACCTTTGCCTTTCTTCCCATCCTGTGCATTTTGGAGTGCCCTTACTCATCCTCCTCTAGTTACAAACTCTCCACAGAGGGGACCTCATCAGACACCTTATGTATTCATTTCCTGGGGCTGCCATAACAAAATACCACAGATTGGGTGAATTAAACAACAAAAATTTATCTTCTCAGCAGTGTCACTTTTTTTTTCCTGGCTTCCATGGTATGTGATGAAAAATTCACTGTCACTCATCTTTGCTTTCTCCTATGCATGCCTTTTTTGCACACCTTGCTGCTTTTGAATTTTTTTCTTTGTTTTTAGTTTTCAGAAGCTTGCCTATGATGCATTTCCAGGAGGATGTATTTGGGTTTATCTTCTATGGGATTCATTCAGCTAAGCGAGTCTATAAGTCTATATCTTTTTGCTAAGTTTAGGAGTTTTTAGTTTGGGCAGTGGCTCAGTAGTTGAGTTAAACCTATGAACCAGGAGGTCACAATCAGATTCCCAGAGTTGCAGGCTCAATCCCCAATGCTGGGCATATTAGGGGAACGATCAAACAGATCCATGGTTCTCTCTCATCAGTGATCTTAACACTTTGTAATTGGGCATTTTCTCACCAAATCGCGTCGTAACACAGGGCTTTTTTGACATTTTATCGCCAAAATTAGACTTTCCATGAAATATTCATAACTTTCTATCTATTTGATATTTTTCTATGAAACTTTCGGTGTTTTAGTTTAAAAAGAAGTCTCTTTATTTACTTTGCAAAATGTGTGTTATTGTATTTTTTATGTACACAAAATTACTACATTGTAGGTAAACATATAAAAAAAACTCTTTCACAATCAAAATAATTTTATTTATACAAAATTACAATATTTTTTCGAAATTTTCAACAGATTTTATAAAAAAAAACAAACTATAACCTAATAGTGCTTCACTGTGTGGTAGCGTTCGAAACGCTTTCCTTTGTGCAGGGGTCCATGACAAAACTTGCACATGTACCGCATTTCACTGTGTAGTTTATGAGCGGCACACACACAACAACGACGTAAAACACTTTTATTTTTGCCGGTTCCAACTAGAGGTTCCAATGTATGTTTCCTCATGTCCATTGACAGTCTCCCTGGTGGATCTGATTTTACTCGTTTCCCACAAAAAATGTGTTAAAAAAAAAGTTAGTTTATAATCATCATTTATTTTGAGCATTTTTTAACCTCACCCTCATTTTCCTCCCTGTCTACTCCAGTGATGTTAATGTGAGACCCAGTCATTTCATATTTTAGAAAACCCGTAGCATTAAAGTGAATTGTTTTGTCCAGGTTTTAGAGGGACTTGCTAACAGACAGGATCATAAATTGGTTTAGAATTTTTTTTACAGAAACCCTGTTTCTTTAAAGATTAAGATAAAGATAATCAACTATGACTGTGCAGTTTCATTAAAGTCAGTTTGCATTTCACAAATTCAGAGATGCCATCTTTTATTAAACATTTTTATTAAACATTTCCTGTCATAGTTTTCATCACCTAGAGTAGCTGAGTAGCTATGGAATTGCAACAGCCTTAGGAAAACTATCAGTCCTGCAATCCTGGGTTCTGATATCAGGAAATATAAAACTGGTCTTTATTATCTCTTAATCAATAGCAAATAAGCAATATTATACAAATAATATTGCTTGCGTTGCCCCAGCAATGGAAGGAGCCAAGATACCCACCTGCCCTGTGGGCCCTGAGTTCTACTCAAGGCAACAAAGTTTCAATTATAGAAGTTAAATAAATCCCAGATACCTGCTTCTAGCCTGTGGCCATGGCCAGCCTGCAAACAGTCATCAGCCCCTCACCCAGGCTCACCAGGCATCCCAGCAGGACACCCTTCAGGGCAAACCAGCCAACCCCCACTTGTGCACCAGGCTTCTGTCCTATATAATAAAAGGGTAATATGCAAATTGACCCTAACAGCAGAACCACTGGGAATGACTAGTCACTATGACACACACTGACCACCAAGGGGCAGATGCTCAATGCAGGAGATGCCCCCTGGTGGTCAGTTCGCTCCCACAGAGGGAGCTCTGCTCAGCCACAAACCCGGCTGAGAGCTGCCAGAACAGCGGTGGTGACAGGAGTCTCTCCTGTCTCTTCAGCAGCACTAAGCATGTCTAACTGCAGCTTAGGCCTGCTCCCTGCTGGCAAGTGGACATTCCCTGAGGGCTCCTGGGCTGCCAGAGGGATGTCTGACTGCCAGCTTAGGCCAAATCCCCTGAGGAGTGGGCCTAAGCCAGCAGGTGGACATCCCCTGAGGGGTCCCAGACTCGGGCTGAGGGGGACCCCCTCTCCCCCCCGAGTGCATAAATTTTTGTGCCCCGGGCCTCTAGTAATTACATAAAATGGTGTTTGTTATGCTCATACAATAAATTTCACACTCAATAAATGGTAGATATCAGGCATTATATTCTTTTAGGGGTTTGTGAAATTTGTAAAGTGAAATGATACCTAATGTGAGAAACGTTTGTTTGATTGTAGGGTGTTCATAACTGTTTTTTAAATAATACATTTGCTTAAATCTATATTTGCTTTTGTCATGAGAAGATTTAAACATTTTGTGCATTTATTAATCAGCAGAATTTAATACTATGCAGTCATCCTGATTTTTTTTTACCTCAGCATTGTTAATATTGAGTTAGAAAGATAAGAAAATCTAGTAGTGTGAGAGGTCATCACAAAGCAAATTATAGTTTCTGCCACTGACCACTGACCAGCTGTGCATTCTGTCATTAAAAAGCAATTATCTTAGAAAGTAGAAGTCTATTATATCAATGCATTCTGAGTGCAACCATCCAATAAGTCATCACAATTGTCAAGAACATCCAAGTGAATAGCATAGCCACTCAAAATCATCCGTTTCGTTCATAATTTCTAAAGATATAATTTGTTTTGTTAATTACATATGTAATCTTTTGCCAATAATGCATTTCTGGATTAACATGTTTTTTTTAAAAACAAGGAGTACATATCTGCTTATAAATTCAGTGTAGTTTCGGAGTAATCCTTCAGAAGTTCCAGAAAATAAGTAATTCAATTATTATTATAAGTTTTAGTTTACATCTTATAAGCTGGACCTTTATAAACATAAAAGTTGTGGGAACATATTATATTTAGATGTATAGACACCACATAAGTATTATAAATTAATAAAAATGGAAAAAAATTTTAAATGTATACTACTGTCTGCCTTTGTTTCAAAAAGAATTTCAGGCAACTTTAGTAAGTTCTTCAAATAAGACAAAAGAACATGAAATAAAGTAGGAAACTAATATTTTAAGGGGAAAAAACTGGCAGTAAAATAGACGGGTTTGTAGCTATCAAATATGCAAATAGTCTAAGAATGACATTTTCATAATTAACTGGAATATCATCTGAGTTGCCAAGGAAAATAATTTTCATTTTCATTACTGAGTGGGAAGCAACATCTGAGACTTCAGATGGTGAGTAAGGGTGACTTTGCCCTAATTCATGGAAATCAGGACAGCGCAGTTCAATATGATCAAATTAAAAGGCGCTCAGGGAGCACCATGACGATACAAGATGACTATGATTAAAACTTGTGTTATTTAGACGTTGTTATTGACACCATAAGTATCGCCATGTGCTCTGCAAGCTGCAATGTGCCCTCAAGGTGGCCATAGAAATAACAAGATCCATTTTTCTCTCCATTAGATGCTTGCCATGGGACAGGCTTGCTTGAAATAAAAGGAAATTTCGGCATGCCAAGAAGAAAAATGTCAGCCTGGGGCATTATCAAATTAAAAGTATAAGTTTGGGTGAGATGAACCACTATATCATAACTTATTATATTTTTCTGTTTGAGGTTTAGTTATGGCTGTTTTTAAAACTTGATATTTTATTTGGTTGTTAATGGGAGGACTTGGCAGCCAAAGAATTTACAATAGCTTCCTATTTGGTTCACTCTCCTTAAATGAAAAACCTTGTTGGAGACGTTTATTTTGGAAGAATGTTAACTTACACAGACAATCTAATGCAGCAACGCACTTGCTGATCCTTGGGGAAACAAACTTGGAATGAGGATTTCCTGATGACCTACTCCAACCTTAAAGCATTGTAAATTTGCAATCTACAGTTTGAGGCTCATCTGTTATATCTGATAGCTTACTCACATTTTTGTGTTTTAAATATTCAAAGATATCCATTCATTTACTTTTTTGTTTTGTTTCGCTCTCTTTTTTCCCCCTTTTTCATCACCTGTTTATATCTGTGCTCCTTAGGCACTCATATCAATATCCTATCTAATAAAGAGGGAATATGCTAATTGACTATCATGCCCTCAGTGCTCACAGCCACAAGACGACAGTGCCCAGTCCCCCCATCCCCACCTCATCCAGCATCAGTCCCTCAGTCCCCTCAGCCTAGAAGGGGAAGGCAGTTGGAGGCGATTGGGCTGGCAGGGGAGGGTTGGGGGTAAGCATGCTGGCAGGAGAGGATTTAGGTGTCAATCAGGCTGGCAGGGGAGTGTTTAGGGGTCTGTCAGGCTGGCAGACAGAGTAGTAAGGAGCAATCAGGCAGGCAGGCAGGTGAGTGGTTAGGAGCCAGTGGTCCCAGATTGTGAGAGGGATGTCTGACTGCTGGTTTAGGCCCGATCTCTGGGGGACCTAAACCAGCAGTCAGACATCCCCCAAGGGGTCCCTGATTGGAGAGGGTGCAGGCTGAGCTGAGGGGAATTCCACCACCCCCCTCCCCCATGTATAAATTTTGTGTTCCAGGCCTCTAGTGAATATATATATACTAGGGGCCCGGTGCACGAAATTCGTGCACGGGGGTGTGGGGACGGGGGGATGGTCCCTCAGCCCGACCTGCACTCTCTCCAATATGGAGTTCTTGGGGACTCTCACAATCCAGGACATCTGGTTCTTAACCGCTAACCTGCCTGCCTGCCCTAACCACTCTGCCTGCCTGCCTGCCTGCCTGCCTGATCCCCCTAACTGCCTTCCCCTATCGGCCTGGTCACCCTTATTAACTTTCTTTTTTAATCTTATCTCCTTCACACACAATTGTATTTGACTTTCTCATTGACTTCTTCCTCGCACACAATTTTTCTCCTTTATGTAACACTTTTCCTACTGACTCATCATTTATAAACTTTTCTTTCCTCCTTATTTCCTACTTCTGTTCCATCATCATTCTTCCTATTTTTCTACTACCCTCCTTCCCTTCCCACATTGCTTCTTTCCTTTACCTTTACCCCTGCCCACCTTCCCCTTTTCCTTCCTTCCCACCTTAATTTTTTTCTTCACTTCCTCCCTCTGACCTGCTTTGCTCCCTCCCCCATTCCTTCCTTCTTCCCATTCTCCTTTTAAGCTCTACCAGCTCCCCCTTTATAACTTTCTTCCCTCCCTCTTTTTCTCTCATCCTACCTTTGCCATACATTCTTCTCTACTTACTTCCACTATTTTAATACCTATCTATCTACCTGCCTAATTATCCACTATCATTTATCTTTTTTTCTTTTCTGACTTCTACTTTTAAAATCTGTCCCCAGTACACAACTATACTTGGTTTTCATTATAGGCCCTACAGTTCCCTCATACATCCTCTTTTTTTAACTCTGCTGTCCATTGACTCTTTTATAAAATTCTTCCCTCCATCCTGTTGCACCTCTCCCCCACCTGGTTACTTCCCCCAAACTCTCCTGGGCTGCTGCTCCGCCTGCCCCCTGCTCATCTCTCCATCTCCTGGCTCCCCTGGGGGTTCACCCCAGCTCTGAAGGGAGATAGGGCCTCTCACAGGAGACCCCTGCCCCTGTGTAAGAGACAATGGAGCCAGCCAGAGAGTGGGCCCAGGAGGCGTGTGTGAGAGAAAGGGAGCAGCTCTCCTTCCCTCACTAAAGCTTCCCTCATTAAATCCTCCAGCTGCCCAGCCAGCCCACCACTGCTGCGGCTCCGATGGGCCTGGGTGGGTCGTGGGAAACACATGCACAGAGGCTTAGCAGCCTCCCTGCGTGTGTGCGCCGCTGGACCCACCTGGGGCGGCCGGCTGGTCCCACCCCCGCATTGGCTGCGATGGGCCTGGGTAGGTCGCTCCGAGGCTTAGCAGCCTCCCTGTGTGTGTGCCCAGGACCCACTCAGGCCATCACAGCTCCCGGGACGGCGGCTGGTCCCGCTTCCCTTGCGATGAGCCTGAGTGGGTCGCTCCAAGGAAGCCTCGGAGCGTGTGTGCCCCGGGACCCACCCAGGCCCATTGCAGCCCCCGGGCTGGCTGGCTGCTCCCTCCCTCGGCTGCTGCCTCTATTTGCGGCAGAGGCCTCCAGTGTGCCCGGCTAGGCCGCAGTCTATGGCTTCTTCCCGGCTCCCGCCTCCGCCATCTTGACTGGACTATTTTGCATACCTTCGCTTTGATTGGCTGGTGGGTGTGGCTTACCCCGTCCCGAAGAAACGGTTAATTTTACTATTTCGCTTTTATTAGTTTATATATATGTATATACACACACATACACACACATACATACTGCTCCATGAATCCTCAATATTCTTGGGATATTTAGAAAAATGCACACTTTTGTGATTTTGCTAAAATGATCATGTTGCACTACAACTTTACAGAATTGGGACTATTTTGTTGAGCACTCTCTTTATTACTGGAACTGTGTTTTGATTCCAACCTCAATATGTAAGCGGAACTGACCTTGGCATTTCCATGTGAGTTAGAGTGTTTTGTTATAAATCTTGTTTGTTAGGTGACTTGTATCTCTCCATCGTTGAAGATATTCTATCACACAGTATCATTGGTTATCTTTCTCTCTCTCTGTCTCTCACTTAGAGCATGATCATGTGTGCACTTGTCTGAATATTTGCACTGGGGCATCCTGGTGGGCTGGATAATGACCTCCCTAGCATCCCTGGGTCCTAATTCCTGGAACCTGTCAACATTACCTTTTTCACAAAAACCGATTTTGCAGATGTGGTTAAGTGAAGGATCTATTGGTAAAGAAATCAGGGAGATTATCCTGAATTTTCTCGGTAAGCCTGGAAGTCAGTCTGAAGAGGAGACGTGATGAGGGAAGCAGAGACGGGGGCGATGTACTTTGAAGATGCAGGAAGGGGCCACAAGTCAAAGAATAAAAGTGGTCGCTAGAAGCTGAAAAAGGCAGGGAAAGGGATCATCCTTTAGAAGTCTCCAGAGGAATCATCCTTGCTGTGACACTGACTTTAGCCCAGAGCAATTGCTTTCAGACTTCTGACTCCAGAATTTTAAGAGAACAAATCTGTGGTGCTTTAAAGCTACTAGATTTGTGCTAATATGCTTGCATTACTTTCTTGTTGCTGCCATAACAATAATTTAAAGAAAAATGGGTTCATTTAAATTTACATAAATATCACATTTATGTGTAGTATATTCACAGAATTGTAGTCATCTAAATTTAGAACAATGCTATTACTCTTAAAAACTCCCATGTCCATTCTTAAGGATATATTTTATTTTTTTATCAAAAATAACTCAATCTCTGCTTTATATAGGTGCCAGCATCTTGGTAATAATTTGTCAAAAAAATTCAGTTTTTGTAGGAGCGGAGTAGGTCTGTAGTGGCTTTTCAATTGGCCCTCAGCTAATTTCATGTGGCTGGGCTTTCCACCCCCTCTTTATTTTTATTTAACTTCTTTATTCCCGAAAGCATCTCGAATAACTTTAAAATAATCTAAAATAAAATCAGCAAAAAAGTGTAGAAATTAAAATTTCACCATAAAGTATCACTAGGATTTAGGCTGAAACTGAACACCATAGTGACATATATAATTTGCTTGAGATAGAATACAAGTTTGTCTTCAGACTTTTGAAAATTATGTGAATGGGAATTCATTTTCATTATAATCTTAAATGGCCGTGACATGAAAATAAATGAATTGTCCTGGGAAAAACATGATACTTCCTGGTATAATAATTAGTTACTTATAGTGAGTGGTCTCCTGATGAAGGCACTGTATTAAAGTGGACTCATCCACAGATATTCATCATCCTACTACGTGTGAGACACACACACTAGGTACTTGGGATGCACCAAAGACAAACAGAGAAATCTCTTGCACTCAGGCACCCAAATCCTTTCCTTCAGCCACTCTAATGCCCTTCAAAGAGACTTGGCAGCAAGGTACCTAAGGCTGGTGACACCCTCCCACAGGCACACAATCACAAGTGCATAAAATCAATGAAAAAGACAGGCTGGATACACTGCATCCTTGAAAAGCATTTAGTGTCACAATTCTTTCAGTAAATTTTGGCTGACATTGATTTGAGATTTTGCTTCCTGGCAAACGCAGGAAATGTATCTCTTAGGTAGCCACGGGAATTCAGAGCCATGTTCCTTAGGAATGGTCACAGTGGGGTTAGGGTTATAGTATATTAATGGAGGCTTAAAAACCCTTTGCCTGGCCAGCCTGGCTCAGTGGTTGAGCATTGATCTCTAAACCAGGTCACAGCTTGAATCCTGTTAGAGCGCATGCCTGGTTGCAGACTTGATCCCCAGTGTGGGGCATGCAGGAGGCAGCCCATCAATGTTTCTCTCTCATCATTGATGTTTCTATCTCTCTCTCCCTCTCCCTTCCTCTCCAAAATCAGTAAGAATATATTAAGAAAACAAACTCAGTAAAAGCATCTGGGGTGAGCTGTGATGTGAGCATGGCCACATTTAGGCCTCAAATCCTCTTTAGAAAATTGTTTTGAATCAGCGTAGCCCATGAATCTAATGAAGGATTCCAGATCCACTCTATAAAGCAGCTTGCTTTTACTCGGAAAGTGTTTATATTAGTGGATAACTAAATATAAGGTTGGGTGAAAATAGTATCTTATTAAAAGACTCACAGAACTTTACATTGATGAGTGATATTTTTTTCTATATTAAAAATTAATTAAAATATGGCCAATATTTTAAAACAATATTTAAATATTTAACCAAATATTTATCATGGTATGTTACGTAGCACTGAGGTACTTGATTTTTCACACAAATCTTTGAAATAACTTGTTAAAAGACAAGTTGTTTTGCCAGTAGGCAGAACAGACAGAAATCTCAGCCATCTCATCCCACAACCCAGAGTTGCTATAATTAATAGAGCACAAACTGTGTGTCAGAAACTATGACTTGAATCCCCATTTCATTTCTATGATGTATTAATAGCAACATTTTGTATATTTGTAAGTAAAACTCGAGAAGTTAACTAGCTTTGTTGATACCACACATGGTTATTTGGCAAGTAGATTATTTAAAATTCTTCTGTGACTTAGAATACCTCATTTTTAACCAGTTGGTTCTTTGTCTGTTTATCCCCAAATTTTTGTCCCTCTTCTTCTTCCCTCCTTCCCCTCAAGCTCTGTGAGTCTCATTTTTCTTAAACCTCCAGACGAAACCTACTGCCAATGTCCATATATTTCATTGGAAATGTTCACGTGGTGTTACACTGCAGTTGCTAAAGAGCTGAGCTAACATGCACTGAAGCTTTTGCTTATTATGGAGCTGATTCAGGGAAGAAAATAAATGCCTGCTGGTGGGCAGAAGTGTTCTTAGATGACAGTGAAGCTTAACAGTTTGACATGAAGGGGGCAAGAGAAAACATTAATAAAGGAAAGAGAAGCTGAACAAAAATAGAAAGATCTTGAAGATCGTAGCACAGAGATGGCATTATAGAAGTTGAATTGGCCAAAGTTCAAGTGAATGATTGTTGACATTAGCTTCTGTCATTGTGGACCTATATAGAAGGCAGGGGCAGGTTGCTATGAAATGTAATCAGTGCGTGAAAGTAGGTGTTTCTTCAGGCTGTCCTGGCATAACGTAAGCAAAGAAATGGGCATAAATACCATTATGCCCATTAGACCAGCAGCCAGGGTTAAGACAGTAGCAGCTATGATATAAAAGATTTTGCAGAAAAAGATAAAATCAACATTGATTAGACCTGCTGAATGAATGCGTGACCACGGGGTGAAGTATAGAATGTGGTTGACATGGTCATGTGTCCCCAGACTTCCGCACAGTTACACCTCTCCCTTCAAGAGTGCACCCCACAGCCAATGACTCATCAAAGGGGGAAAGGCCCAGCCATTTGAAGCGAATGGAGGGCCATTTGATGGCCATTCTAAATCGAGACCTTTGCCCGAGTCTTCACCCGCCAAAATGGCATTCCATGTTCCCCCACATACCCAACGCTGCTCCTTTCCCTTCCTCTCACAGTGGATGATTCTAAAAAAATAAAATCAAAAAATCAAAAGAATCTCACACCTCAAACACCGTCTCCATATTTGCTTTCGGAGGACTCAACCTGTGACAATACCCAACTATCTGAATTTTGGACTGTCTTATCAAAATAGGAAATGTTGAAGGATAAAGTGGTAAAAAAGTAGTAAATTCAGTTTTAGGGTTGTTCTTTTGGAGAAAACAATGGATGATCAAGGTGAAGCTCTCCTGGGGTGAAAAGATATTGGGGACAGTAGCTTGGGAGAAAAAATGAGTAGAAATTTGTATATATATGGAGAGACAGAGAGAGACAGAGAGAGACTTAAAAAGTTCAAATATATTTCTTGTATTTTTTTCTATATTGTCAATATATTTCAAGCCTATTTTTCCAAATATTCTAATTTAAAACTAAGAAAAATAATGTTTTTTTTACAGTATGAGCACATTTTAGCAATATGTTTGGCTGTTTGAGTATTTGTTGATTAATTCTGTCATGTGACTTGGCATCTTTTAGTGTTGAGGAATTATGGCAGACAAGTCCAAATTGAAGTGAAGATTCCATTCCCCTAGCAACTCTCTCTGGATGTGGCATCCCAGATGTCAAGCTATTTTCTTTATTGCCCAATTTATACATAACTGACAAGGTGTCCCAGTTGCCTGGTTATGATATCCTTGCTTCTTCTTTGATGAGAAAGCGATTATGTTTCAAGGGGCTTTCTCCACGCACATTTGTCAGGTTTTAGCTGTTGCTTATGTCCTCAGTTAGCTTATAATTGATGCCCAAGGGGAACTTGTACATTTAAATGAGAACACATAGTGATTATTCACATCGTATCATTGATAAACACAGGAAAAGACACAAGAAAGTGCGTTTCTTCACCTTCATGTCTCCTACATATGTATTTGAATGCTGAATGCCATCATCACACTTCTTTGCTTCCAATTTAGCCCTTTTGTGCCTTTCTGATTTCACATTTCATTAGTTAATAGTATTGGATGTATGCCAAGTAAATGATAAATACATGTATGACTTTGAAGTTGGATTTAAGAGTGTCTAACAAAAAAGGCACTCTTGTCATTGATAGTCAAATGAAAATATCTTTGTGTGCGTTCACATACACACAGATGTAAACACACATACCCTTCACCGTGAAAGGTGATATGGAGAGTTTGCTTCTATATAAGACATTTAATACTTAAATATTTGATGGGAAGGATTAATTAAAGTCGGCTATGCTCTCTTATATACAGCAAAAAAAGGAAAAATATTCCAATAAATGTGATCTATATTCAGGAGATTGTGTGTCCTGGTTTGCCTAGTATAGTCTTGGTTCATGACTATTTCTCCACACAAATATTTATACCTTGCCTTAATCCTGCAAAGCATCTTGGCTGGTATATTAAATCATATAGCTTCCTTACCTAATGTATTTCTAGATTATTTGATGATTTAGCTTATAGATTTTCTGGGTAATAGGTGACCTGTCAGAAACCTTTTATTAAATCTTTCTAATTGGGCCCTAACCGGTTTCGCTCAGTGGATAGAGTGTTGGCCTTAGGACTCAAGGGTCCCAGGTTCGATTCCGGTCAAGGGCATGTACCTTGGTTGCAGGCACATCCCCAGGAGGAGGTGTGCAGAAGGCAGCTAAAGGATGTTTCTCTCTCACGGATGTTTCTAACTCTCTATCCCTCTCTTTTCCGCTCAGTAAAAAATCAATAGAATATATTTTAAAAAATCATTCTAATCTGTGGACCATATCATTAATCCTAGAAGGAAACAGTGGTAGTGGTTTGGTGCCTTGGGAATTGTTATAACATGATTATTATAATTAATTTTGAAAAAATGTGGCTAATTTACTTAAAAAATGGTCTTAAAATATGTTAGTTCAAGAGTTTTGTGTCATCAGTATGATGTTGTAGAATGATCCCTGATCTCCAGGGCAAGAGACTCGGTGATGATGACAAGTTACTACAAGGACTTGATGGGTTGGCAGACTTTAACTTCAGTGTTCTCTCCTCAACACTATTGAATATAATTGAAATGTCATATTTCAAGTGTTGTCTAGGTCTAAAAACTACACGGCCATAAGATAGTCAATCATCAATTTGCTTCTGTGGCACAAATCTCTTCAAAATAGCCATAATTCTAGGAGTACTTAGATAATGAGGATGTTAGTAATTATACGTTTATTGCTTTGTGAAGTTATACTGGGTTTTTTTTGTTACTGCCAACTTTATAATACAGAAATTTTCAAAGCAGCAAGAAAAATTTTATCTTTATAGTATATGTTTACTCACATGTCTTTCATTAATTTTATAGTCATCATTTCCCAGATGGAAATATGCCCTATTTTCATTTAGTATGTGTATTATAATTTTCAGTGTTTTTAAGTAAATGTGGCCTTGATGTTATAAAGCTCTCCTGTGTTCTATGGTAGTGGCTTCATAATATCAAAATAATGTGAATAAAAGTAATTATTCAATTTTGATATAATCAATAAACTAGACAACACTTGCTTTTAATTAAATGAATTGTATACTATAATAAATATAGATTTGTCACTGTGTGACAATTTGTGACAAATTTTCTTTTTGAAATCACTCTAAGGAACCTAAATTTTTTAAAAAAAATTCTTCTTCATATGTGTGTTTTTCAATGAACTGTCTTCCTATCATAATTATTTGATATTTATATCGAATTTACACTCCTCATGTTTCTAACTTAAAATATTTGCCTTAAAATATTTGTATTCATTCTTTGTTTACTTATTACCCCTATCTCTCCTTCCATTTTTTCTTTCCTTCTCAGACAAATATTGGCAAAAGCAGCATATACTCCTCGTCTCTAAAATCTCAACTATGTTCAGTTCAGCATATATAATTCAGGTTAACTTTAATTCCAATGCCTAAAATTAGTATTTAAAGATTTCCAACAATATCTTAGCTAACAGTATTTGTGTACATATATGTGCATGTGTGTGCACATGTGTATTCTTTAAGTGACGGCATTTCTATACTTTTGACATTGATAATGATTTCTTCCTAAAAGTTTTTCTTCTTTCATATAATTGCATGAAGTGTTCGTTTTGCTCTTATTTTCAAAATCACTCATTTTTGGTTCCTTTTCCTCTGAATATACATGCAGTTGAGAAACCTATGTGTGACCTTGTTTTTAGTCCTCCAAGGATTTCTCATCTATATATAAAGGCCTAAGTGACCATCACAACTGAATGGACTACTGAACAGGTTGCATGGGGTGACCAGGCCAGCAGGGAGGTTAGTGAGGGGAGACCAAACAAGCAAGCAGCAGGCTGTGTGGGGTGACCAGGCCAGTGGGGGGGGGGCAGTGAGGGGTGACCAGCCTGGCAGAGGGGACCAGTGAGGGGCTACCAGGCTAGCAGAGTGGACAGTTAGGAGCAACCAGGCTGGCAGGGGGGGCAGTTAGGGGGTGACCAGGCTGATAGGGGCGGCAGTTGGGGGCAAATAGGCTGACAGGGGGGGCAGTTAGGGGTAACCAGACCACAGGGAAAGAAGTTAGGGGCAATCAGGCTAGAAGGGAGGGAAGTTAGGGGCAATCAGGAGGGCAGGCAGGTGAGCAGTTAGGAGCCAGTTGTTCTGGGTTGGAGAGGGTGCAGGCTGAGCTGAGGAAACACACCCTCCTTGTGTGAATTTCATGCACCAGGCCTCTAGTATTACAATGATGTGAATTTTGTGTAGATTATTTAAAACTTCTTAGACTGTCCTAAAATTAAGAATAGCATTTCCAACTACTTCCTTGACATCTCCATCTAGATTCCTTGTTTATAAATTCAATCACCATCTCAATGAATAACATTGAAAACTAACAAGATAAATTTATATATTTTATTAATTCAGTTTAATTAATTTAAATAAATTATTTTAATGTATATTCCTGGGGAAAGTGAGTGAACATGTCTAAGTAGTTAAAAAGTTTATCATAAGATTAGAAATGTTGTCACATTTTTATGTTCCACTGGAACTTTGTAATCTATTTCATCACTAGCTAAACTTTGGGTGGATATGCAGTGGAAAGTGTGTGGTTTTCTTTTTTTTTGTGTGTGTGTGTTTTAATTTTTAAAAAAATATATTTTATTGATGTTTCACAGAGAGGAAAGGAGAGAGATAGAGAGTTAGAAACATCGATGAGAGAGAAACATCAACCACCTGCTTCCTGCACACCTTCTACTGGGGATGTGCCCACAACCCAAGGTACATGCCTTTGACTGGAATCGAACCTGGGACCTTTCAGTCCACAGGCCGATGTTCTATCCACTGAGCCAAACTGGTCAGGGCTGGGTTTTTTTTTTATTATTATCTCTTAATGACACTTTCTTCACTTGATGCTTCAGTCTTTTCATTTATGCTTCCATGCTACATATTTGATGGCAGTAAGTGGTTCTCATTTTCCTTGTCATCTCATCTGAAAGGACTACATCAGTTCTGTACAAGGCATAGCTACAGGTCCCAAGTGCACAGAGTGGCCTTCAAAACTGATAGACAAATGGAGATATATATATATATATATATATATATATATATATATATATATATATATATATATATATATTTAAATCTTAGTAGTCTCTTGAGGATAAGGATGATATTTTTACAGGCTATAATAGTTACTGTATTCTAGTATCTACCTAAGTTTTTTAGTAAGCATATCTGGGATTTAAATAGTTTCCAATAGAAAATCTTGTTCAACACAAATATATTACTAACCTATTCTCTGAAATGAAAGATAAAATTTATAAAATCCAATAAAATGTTTTTAAATTTTTAAGTCTTATTGTAAATGAAATTAATTGTGCTTATTATTCTATGGCCATACTTAATGATGTCAAAACTCTATTAATCCTATGCAAAATATTAATTAGTTTATATTATTGAGTCATCTAAAAGGTGTTACATAAATGTTATTTAATTGAAGGTATATATATTTAAGTATCAATTATGTGCCTTAACAAATAAGTCTGGAAAACATTGATAAAAGTCAGGAATGCCATTATTTTTATGCTTCAGCTCCATAAAACAGGACAATACTAAACCTGTTTAAGAGACAAATGAGTTTTGTTCCACGACCATTATGGATGCTGTATGGAAACAACATTACACATACAAAGTACGCATATACAATTCTTAATGGTCACGTTCTTGCATTTAAGAAATGATTTATGGCATGTCACAACATTATGATGAAATATGTAGCACTGAGAATTGAGCTTTATTGCAAAAGGTTAAAAACGTATGGCTTCAAAATTGTTGTGATTCACATTTTCAATTGAAAACCAGAGGATGGTAGGACTGGTTATCAGTTCACTGAACGCGACAGCAGCAATAACCTGGTCTGGAATTCTCAGAGTAGCTCATGATGTTGACCTTTGGAAGGAATGGATTTAAGGGGAAATTTAATTTGTCCCCACAGGTGGAAGAAACATCCACTTGCCTTGGCTAATATTAGACAATCATTTAAAAACTCAAGAGGAACCAGTTGTAAATTTTGCACCGAGGAGAGCAACCAGTGCATACACATTGCGGGTTCTTAATAAATGATGTTGTCATAGTTGTAGCTTTTACATAGCCAAAGTGCCTGCCACAGACCCAATGGCACCCACACTTTTACTTTGTGGCTTCTGGCTGTCCACATCTTTAATGCAAATGCACCTTTTAGACATTGCTATTTTTGTAGGGAGTAATTTCATTTTCATCCAAATATCATTCCCTCAAGTTTTTATTCATACCTACTACTGTTCTAACTTATAAAAGAATAAATTCCATCTTTTTTAGCTTAAATTAAAATGTACGGATTTTAAAGTGCAGGAGTATAACCTCTCAATCTATTACCGGCCTCAGGATCTCTGGAACTCAGTGAAAATCAGCTGTAAGTTTTGGTTAAATTGCTTGGGATTTATTTTTCTGAAGAGTATGTGACTTTTCAACAAACAAACAAACAAACAAACAAACAAAAAACCACAAACACAAAAAAAGAGAAATAAAGTGACTATAAAAAAATATTACCAAGCCATCACCTCTCACCAAACTAAAATTGTTTCTTAACATAGCGTCAAGAAAAGAAAGAAAAAAACGGAATGAAGAATGACTTTCTCCCAAACAACAAAAGGCATTTTGGCCAAGTAAGTAAAACACAACTACTGATTTATCTGTGTAACAACTTGAACAGCAAGGCATAGGGAGTTGAATCACAGCACAAAGTCATAAAAATTTAGACCTGGAAGAAGCATTGGAAATTTCACCTGGCAGTTTTTCTCAGCCAAGAGAAAGCAGAGGCCCAACAGACTCCGTGACTGACTCATGTTCACAAAACTAATTAATGTCAAACATGGTAAAACTCCAACATTTCCAAGATCTTTTGATCTTTTAAAGAAGACCTTGGTATTACATTATGCTACTCTGAACATAATGATCTAAGTAATAATATTTACATCTTTCTTTGGCAGAATTTCATCATTTTTACGAATTTGTTCAGAAGTAGCCTGAGTACTCCCAGAATGGTCTAAGCTCCAAAAATATATAAATCTTTAGAATTTGGTTAATTTAAATTTGTCTCCTGAACCTGATCCTTTCTGGAGGAAAAAAACAAATGGATTTAATTCATAGAAAACTTGGGAAAATATGTAAAACCATCTTAATTCTATGAAACTGTCTCTGTCCTACAAAATCCTTGTCTTAGGAATGGTATATTACAACTGTAAATTCTCTGGTCCATCTCTCTGGAGGTGTAATAGCATTCCATGAATAAGTATATTGCCAGAAGATTATAGCCAGAATGGTTAGGGCAGGAAAAGGCAGACTCCTTCTGCAAAGAAACATCAGGTCCTTTAAGTTTGTTGATAATTTCTAATCACTAAAAGCTCATTGTGATAGAGATTCTAACTTTTAGTCTCATTCATGTTTTAAAATATGACTTAAATCCATGCCATTATATATTTACAAATAAGACTATAAAACTGGGAACACAGACGTGATGGAAGGGTGGTCATGAGTCACTGAACAACAAGGTTTTCTTTCTATTTTCTTTATTTTTACAATCAACATGTGCTAATTGCATTTTTAAAAATCAACGACACAGCATCGATCAGACCATTAAACCTCAGAGGGAAGGTAGGGGAGGGTGGGGGAAAGGGGGAGAGATCAACCCAAGGACTTGTATGCCTGCATATAAGCCTAACCAATGGACACAGACAACAGAGGGGTGAGGGCATGGGGGGGGGGCAATGGGGAGATAATGACACATATGTAATACCTTAATCAATAAAGAAATTTTAAAAAATCAACATCTCCCATCTCTGGATGAAAGATTTATTTCAAAATTTGAAAATGAAAGACAGAAATTGCAAGATTTATTAACTTTAAAATCAATAGTCTGTCTCCACTTGAAAATATTTTAAATCATAACTCATTCGTTGAAGGAATAGTGTATGCAATGCCAATAAAAGGAAACTAGTGCTACAATTTTTAAAATAAACCCACTATAACAGCAACAAAACATACCTAACATGAGAGGAATATTTGATTTGATCCATAATGCATTTGTCTTTACAATGAATTTAAATATCTGCTTTTCAATGAACTTAAATGTCCATTAGAATAAAACTGCATATCTTGGTCTAACTTTAGCACTTTAAGAAAAAATAGCAATCACCCTGACCGGTGTTGCTCAGTGGATAGAGCATCAGCCTGCAAGCTCAATGGTCCCAGTTTCTAGTCTGGTAAAGGACATGTACCTTGGTTGGGGGCACATCCCCAGTGGGGAATGTGCAGGAGGCAGCTGATCGATGTTTCTCTCTCATCGATGTTTCTAACTCTCTGTCCTTCTCCCTTTCTCTGTATAAAAATTCAATAAAATATATTTAACAAAAAAAGCAATATTCTAGAACACTTTTCTTTCGCTTTGAGATATTTAAGGTTCGCACATTTAAGTACATAGATTCCCATTCAATAGTTGATCTACATTCTTGTCATTCTCCTAATATCCTGAGTAGCATGCACTCCTCAGCAAGTACTACCTGAAATTCTACAAATCTTTTGCATCTTCAGCTTCAAACGAGGAGTCTAATACGATGTTAGCAAAATGAATTAATCTGTTTTAGTTTACTTAATAATTGAAGGTAAATTATAATGCATGCATATATATATATATATATATATATATATATATATATATATATATATATTATAATAAATTGGGTGTAGAAGCAGTGTCAAGATAATAAGGAAGCATGGTGTTGTTTTCTTGTTTTGTTTTTCTTACCATATATATTAACTGAGATCAAATCTAGGAGTGTGGGAGGAATGCATATGAAGTACTCAATTAAGCCAGGCCTACCTGGCTCAGTGGTTGAGTATCTACCTATGAACCAGGAGGTCCCAGTTTGATTCCTGGTCAAGATACATGCCTGGGTTGTGGGTTCAGTCCCCAGTGTGAGTGAGCAGGAGGGAGCTGATCAATGATTCTCTCTCAATATTAATGTTTCTATCTCTCTCTCCCTTCCTCTCTGAAATCAATACAAAAATAATAAAGTACTGAATTACGATTTTACTATATATAATCAAACAGCAGCATAAGTTTATATCTTCTAAAAGCTTCTCATAATTTGATTATATGGTGTCATTCAACTTATGTAGACATGTACATACATACATATATATACATAACTCACCTTGCAATTACCATAGAAATATATGTGATATTCAATCACTTTTCCAAAGGGAGCATTGTCATCTTGTATGCTTTCATAAAGTGACCGTTTCCTATGTGTGGTACACTAGTAGGATTAGACATAGGTGTAAAGCCCTGCTATAATGTCTTCAGTATTTAATTGTCTATTGGACAAGGTAGCAAACCTTTATTGCTTAGAAAAGTTTATTGAGAAAAGTTTACAGAAATCACTCGCAGGCTCTTACTCTTCAAGCAGATTAGCACAATTTAATTTCCTCTATTGATAAAAACTCAAATTTTCTAAAGCAAATAAATAACATGAGTACTTGAAAATATAGGAATCAAATTAAGTAGGACAAGCTAATGTCTACCCCATAGTTTGTTTAAAAAATATTCCATTTTTAGTTCTTGCAAAATTGCTTTTCGACTTTTGACATTAATTAATAATAGGAGATGCGGAAAGCTAAAAAATAATGTTTCTCTGTAATTGGTAACTATCCATCACAAATTGAAAATGATTGCATCTGTGTCTAGCGGATTGATTTGATCCATGTATATATTGCAAAATGAACACCACCTTGCATTAGCCTCCACACTGTCAAACAGTTACCATCTCCTTTGTGTGGTGAGAACATTTAAGATGTACCCTCTTTGCAACTTTCATGTACATAATATAGTATTATTGCCTGTAATCAACATGTGATACATTTGCTCTGCAGGAATTGTCCACAAGTCTATCTTTCTTGATGATTACATTTCAAAGGAATGGCTCCCCTTCTTTTTAGAAATATATTCCTGGGTTTTAAAACTGACAGGAGTCTGGGAGATTTGTATTTCAAATGGGTACAGAAGGCATTTACTACTACTGCATGTTTTCTAAAGTAAATGCTTTTAATATTGAAAACATTTCCTGGAGAGTGGTTGGTAGCATTTTCATAACTAATGTTATTTATTTATTCATTATTTACTTATTAATTTATTTATTTATTCTATATAATAAAAGGGTAATATGCAAATTGACCCTAACAGCATAACAACTAGGAATGATTGGTCACTATGACACACACTGACCATCAGGGGGCAGACGCTCAATGCAGGAGCTGCCCCTGGTGGTCAGTGCACTCCCATAGGGGGAGCCCTGCTCAGCCACAAGCCAGGCTGATGGGTGGTGGTGGGAGCCTCTTCTGCCTCCTTAGCAGCACTAAGGATGTCTGACTGTAGCTTAGGCCTGCTCCCCACTGGCAAGTGGACATCCCCTGAGGGCTTCCAGGCTGCCAGAGGGATGTCTACTGCCAGCTTGGGCCTGATCACCCAGGGAGTTGGCCTAAGCTAACAAGTGGACATCCCCCGAGCGTTCCCAGACTGTAGGAGGGCACAGGCCAGGCTGAGGGACCCCCCCTGAGTACAAAAATTTTTGTGCACTGGGCCTCTAGTTTATTTATAAAATACTGCTTCTGTCAGTATGATGAATGGATATGTGGTGCTTTTAAAACTTAACATAAACACAACAGGGGTATTTCTAATACTTGCAGTTATAACTGATCTTTAGATAACCCATGGCATTTCAAGTCAGAACATGACATTAAACAGTAAGACTTTCTCTAATAACTATTCACCTATATGTATACAACATACTCAAAAGCACCAATTAGGCACCAAAAAACAGCTCACTCAAATCTGTCATAATTATTCTCTTTCTCTTTGCCCACCAAATCACATGTCATTTCTAACTTTAATAATATAAATAAAAGAAAGATGCAGGTATAGAAATAAATATTAAAATGGATATATATATATCTTACCTAATAATAGACAAACATGTAAATTAACTCTTCCTCTGCTATGCTGACCAGCCAATCAGGAGAGTATGCAAATTAACCCAACAAAGATGGTTGTGAATTTGCATACATATGCGTGAAGCGGTGGAGCGAAGACCAAAGGCCTAGGCCCTGGGTGCTGGAGGAAAACCAGTGCCGGCAGCTAGGGGAAGGGAAGGCCTATTGCACAAATCTCTTCATGCAATAGGCCACTAATATATATACTAGGGACTCGGTGCTCAAAAATTTGTGCACTCAGGGGGGTCCCTCAGCCCGGCCTATGCCCTCTCGCAGTCTGGGACCCCTTGGGGGATGTCCACCTGTTGGCATGCCTGGCCAGCCTGGGTAAGGGGCTGAGGGCCATTTTCAGGCTGGCCACATTTCCTTCAGGGTTCGAGTTCCTACTGGGATGCCTGGCCAGTTTGGGTGAGGGGCTGAGGGCTGTTTGCATGCGGGCCACAGCTCCCAATGACCCAAAGTCCCAGAGAGGCTGGCTAGAAGCAGGTTTCTGGGGTTTATTTATCCTCTATAATTGAAACTTTGTTGCCTTGAGCGGAGGCCATAGCTGGCCTAGGCAGGCAGTTTCCTCTATTGCTGGTGCAACTGAAGCCTCCTATTTGCTCTAGCTCCATGGCTGCCGGCCATCATCTTGGCTGGGTTAATTTGAATATCGTCACTCTGATTGGCTGGTGGGTGTGGCTTGGCTGGCGGGTGTGGCTTAGGCATAACAGAGTTAGGGTTAATTTGCATATTACTCTTTTATTAGATTAGATATATATATGTGTGTGTGTATATATATATAAATGTTATAGCTGTATATTTATATTTATATACCATTTAAATAAATTGAGCATTTTTACCCTAGGTCATTTTTAGTTCTCTAATAAGATCTATATTTTTTTTATAATTCTCAACCTCAAGTCAAGACAGATAAGGTTAATCTAGGAGACAGGGGAACATGTCTGTATGTGTTCTCATGAGCCAGAGAATAGATCTACACTTTACCTAACAAACATCTTCATCATGGAATCCAAGGAGATCACCTTATTAGACACTAAAATCTGAAATTATATCCAAGGGTACCCAAGGGTCATAATTAGGTAGAAGTCAGGCCATAATACTCTGTGCCCTCTCCAGGATTCATCTGGTTGAGTGGGTTAGACTCTATAAACACCAAGCATGCTAAATTTCATAGCCTGCACATTAGATCAGCTATACCCTAGAAAACTGAAAGTTGTTCTCATAAACCCATGAGTAGCTATCATTTTGATAGCTGTCTTCATCAGAATATACCATTATAAAAAATCAGAGACAGAAAAGCATCAATCACACCATCAACCCCCAGAGGGAAGGTGTGAGAGGGTGGGGGTAAGGGGGAGAGATCAACCAAAGGACTTGTATGCCTGCATATAAGCCTAACCAATGGACACAGACCACAGGGGGTGAGGGCATTTGTGGGGGTGAGGGTGAGCTATGGGATAATAAGGACACATATGTAATATCTTCATCAATAAAGGGGGAAAAAAGAATCTGAAACCCAAATGTATAACAAATTTATTTTTATATTTTATGTCATATTATATATTTTATACAAAATGTTATATTATGTTATATTATTAAATTAAGCACATTTTATTTATATTATGCAAAGTTTATATTTAGAAATTTGCATTGGCATTTATATTATTAACTAATCCTCTTTCTGAGTTACTTTAGAAAAATAACATCAGGCCACATACAGAAATATTCATAAAACCTATTATTGTTTAGCATTATTTTGGTTGTAGGACCAATGTACCTAAATAACCACAGTTAAGGGGGGAAAAGGAAAATATTATTATAAGGCTATTGAGATGCATTATGGGAACCAAGGACAGGAAAATGGCCAAGTGTCAGAAAGCTAGCACCTAGGATTGGAGGCAGAGCCAGGCCCTCTGTCTCTCACACGCACTGCTGTCTGTACCTCTAGTTCATTATTCTCTCCTTGTTCACCAGCTTAATTTGCTTCTCTGATCTACCTAGTAGATTAAATGGTAACTCAGGGACCAGTATAAGGCCTTTTCCATTGTATTGTCTGTTCAAATTTTCAGACTCTCCTTCTTGATTATTAAAAATATAGTGTTTTTTAGTATTTGTTGAATCTCCCAAGGACTTTCTAACTCTCAGGGATAGGAAGGCAAAGCCTCCAGTGCAAACTGCATTATATTTCCAATGTCTTAGTATCGCAAACTCCAAATATATACCGTCTATGGTTTTTGTTAGAAGTGTTAAAAAACGTTTTTATTTTTAAACAACCAAATTCAGTCAAATATGTGATCATAACCGCTCAAACGGTCAAGGTAAACCTTACTGAAAATTACTGACTCACTGCATGGTCTAAGAGCAAAAAGGAATGTGTGATTTATCTGTGAAAAATGCTGTGTGGACAACCTTCCTTCTATGAGAGGATTTCTGTTATATTCATCATTCTTGACATCCTGGTTCACATTTCCCTTATATTTCACAAAACATGGATATTATTTTTGTTCTTCGCCTTGACCATTTAACATTATTGTGGAAGATGAAACCTGACTCTGCTTTTCTTTAACCTTGTCTGTCTAGAATTTCATTTTATCTGTTTGGGTTTATATAGTAAAACAGCTACAAGTTAAAGAATGGCCCATCTACTTTAGGTGCCAGCCAAGATGGATAGCTTGTCTTAGATGATATACATATTTTTCAAGCCAATTGAGTGTCTGATTAATTGAAGAAGGGATTATTGCTAGCACACCATTTATTCTTTTCCTTTTTTGCATAATTTGCCTTTTTGAGAAAAAAATTTACTACCATTTCTACCTATAGTGTTTTGGACAAACATTACATCTAAGATATTTTAACTCTGCAGGAATTGAGAAACAATGTACAAGATAATATGTAGAAAGAAATCTCTGAGGCTACAAGAAATAAATAGCTATCAATGTATATTATAAATTAAAATAAGAGTATTTACATGGCATAAATCTGCTTATTAAGATTAAAAACAATTAATAAAGATTATTATAATAGTAAATACAAAATGTATAAAGATACTTTCAACTGGACTATGTATATATGAGTTTTCCCACACAACCCTAGCCTCCTTCAAGGAAATCATCTCCATAACCCCACATTTTCCCCTTCATCTCTGCTTCTTCATCAGAACCAGGAAAGGACTTGGTGTGTAGGGACTCTCAATAAGTAAATGTTGAGTTAATGAAGGATCTGATGATCTTTTAGTAACCTTCCCAAAGTCTTCAGTATACATTTAAAGAAAAAGAGAACACATGTTTTCAAAAGCACACTTTCACAAATGAAAATTGACTATGATACAAAGACTCAAATTTTAAAAACCATATTTCTCCTTCTAATTCATTTTAACTTGAGGTTTATATAATCCCATTAAAGGCTCAATGCATGAAAGTCATTTAAGAGTTGGCCCTTGCAGCCTTGGTCCCTCACAGCTTGGCTTCATCCTGAAGGACACCTGGAAGGTCATCTGGATGGTCTTTCCACTATTGGGCCATTCAGTTGATTTGCATATTACACTTTTATTATCCTATCTAATAAAGACAAAATATGCAAACTATCATCACACTGTCACAAAGATGGCAGTCCCCATAGCCACAAGATGGATGTGCCCAGTTCCCTTAGCCTTGCTGGAGTCCCCTAGTCCTTTCAGCCCAGTCAGAGGGGCGGCAGGCTTGTGGTGCAGCTGGACCCGTCGTCAGCCCCCCAACTGCCCAGGGCTAGTGCAAGGTGCAGGAAAGCCTCAGATGATGGCTGCCCAGCTGCCCAGGGCCACCTGAGGCTCAGGTAACCAGGGCCAGCCCAGGCTTGTGTTGCCAGCAGTGGCAGCAGCAGAGGTATAATGGGCCTGTAACCTTCCCCTGATGGCCTGGTTGCCGCCAACCTCTGAGGGCTCCTAGACTGTGAGCAGGCTGTGCTGAGGGACCCCTCCTCCAGTGGGGTGAATTTTCATGCATGAGGCCTCTTGTTATAGATATAATATTTATTAATTCAACAGATATTTAATAGACATAATTTAAGTGTTTAGCAAAGTTGTAAGCAATAAGCAATTTTATTGTTAACTAGAGGCCTGGTGCATGAAATTCATGCATGGAGTAGGAGTGGGGGGTGGGAGTGGTGTCCCTCAGCCCAACCTGCACCCTTTCCAATCTGGGACTCCTTGAGGGATGTCCGACTGCCCGTTTAGGTGGGATCGGGCCTAAATGGGCAGTCGGACATCCCCTTTCACAATCCAGGACTGCTGGCTCTCAGTCTCTCACCTGTCGATTGCCCCTAACCAGTCCCCTGCCAGCCTGGTCAATGCCTAACTGTTCCTGTGCTAGTCTGATTGCCCCTAACCACCTTCCCCCTGCCAGGTTGGTCCCCCCCCCCAGCTGCCCTTCCCTGCAGGCCTGGGTCCCTCACAACTGCCTCCCCTGCAGGCCTGGGTCCCCCCTACTGTCCTCCTCTGCCATCCTGGTTCCCCCCAACTTCCCTCCTCTGCCAGCCTGGGTTACTCCCAACTGTCCTCCCCTGCAGGCCTGGGCTCCCTCCCGAAACTTCCCCCCCATGCAGGCCTGGGTCCCCCCCAGCTGCCCTTCCCTGTAGGCCTGGGTCCCTCCCAACTTCCTACCCCTACAGGTCTGGGTCCCTCCCAACTGCCCTCCCCTGCAGGTCTGGGTCCCTCCCAACTGCCCTCCCTTGCTGGCCATCTTGTGGCGGCCATCTTTGACCACATGGGGGAAGCCATCTTGTGATGGTCAACTTGCATATTACTCTTTTATTAGATAGGATAGGATGCTCATAATAACTGAAATAATTATTGATTTTGACATGTTTACATGAGGAAACGAGGCTCGGCAAAGCTGTTCCAAAAGTACACTGAATAAATTATTTGCAAAGATCAATGTAACTAAAAGTATGCCTGAACTTCCTACAATGAAGCTCTTGATATTCCTAAACTTCTAAGGTTGAACTAGGAACAAATAAGAAACAAATAGACTTGAAAAAATTATTACGCATGTAACCATGGCCAAGGTCCTTTTTTCCCCCTTTCAGTTTCTAAAATCATTGTTATAATGGGTATGAAAGATACACCTTCTTCTCCATTATTATTCAAATACAGAAATGTTTATGCAATTATAAAATATTCTCTGCTTCTCCTCCCATTTTGAATAAGAACTAGTTGATTTTTGGGTGACTTTATTTCATGACCTGATAAGAAGAATATCCTATTTCTCAACGCATGCTATTTCAACCTCAATAGTAGACTTAAGATTTTTTTTTTTTTACTTTCCTTTAATTCTACTTTTTTTCCATTTAGTTCTTCTTTTTCTTCACCTTTGATTTTATCAATTTAATTTTAATTATTTTCCTATTGTCTCTTTCTTCTGGCCTTCTTTTTTACCCCCATTTTTTTCTCTCTCTCTCTTCTGTGTCTCATCACTTAAGCAAATCCTTAAGTGGGATGTGGTTATGCTGTGGCAGGCAGACTCTAGCATGTCTTAATCGTTCCCACCGACGGAAACGCATACTTTATGTGGAATCATTTCTCTATGATGTGGACTGGCCTAGAGACTTGTTTCTAAGTAATAGAATTAAGTAAAAGTTTGAGAATGTAATTTCCAGGGTTAGTTAGATGAGGTTGGACTTGTACCTACTAGCATACTGTCTCTACTGCCTATCTGGCTTCCCTGCTTTGATGAAAATCACTGCCACACCACATGGTCCACATGACATGACGCACGTGTGGCTTCAGCCAAAGCAAGTGGAAACTGTGGCCGTCAGTCTAGTATCCCTCAGGAATCTTAACTGTGCCCAAAAGTGTGTGAGCTTAGAAGTAGATCCTTGAAGTTCAGTTTGAAAAGACGGCATAGCTAACATCTTGGTTGTAGCATGTAGGGGACTGATTAATCTGTGCCTAGATTCCCAGTCCAGAGAAATGGTAAATGGTGATGGATGCTAACTAAAATTATACCTCAATTTAAAAAAAAAAAAAGAAAGGAAGAAACCCTGAGCTATGAATTGTTTTCTCCCTAGTTGTGTGGTAATATTTTATGCAGTAATAAATACATACTTTTTTGTGCTATTTGCTACATTTTTCATCATATAATCTTTTAACAAGTAAATTTCTTTTAAAGGCATATTTTAAAATCTCTTTGATAGAGTCAAGGAGAAAATGTTCTTGCTCAATTATGCTGAAGTTTTAAATTTTTCATTCTTTATTGTATTCATAATTAACTTGAACATCACTTTGGTTACCAATAAAAATGTAATCAGTAGCCCAGTTTATATATTAAAATTCTCTTAAAAGTAACAGTAGCATTTATTTGAATTTCAGACCTGTTATTAATTATGTACATATACCATATTTTTTCTTTTAGATTTAAAGCAGATACACACTAAATAAAACAATGTACACAAAAAGTGTTTTTATCAACTTAATATAATGAACTAATTTGTAGTTATTTACCACCTCTTCTTTGTTCACAGAAAATTAATAGGAAAAAACAAAAATCACTACCATAAAATTTGAATTAAAATTTTATGGCACCATAGGTGATCATAGTTTCATAAACAAACAAACAAACAAAAATCTGCCACTAAATTTGAACCACTGTTTCCTGGAACTAGTGTTTGAAACTAGTCATAACCATCTTAGAGTTTAAAACATTCATTAAATCCTACTAATGTTTCTTCTTTAACTTATATTGTATTTCATGTTTTTCCAGCTTTTAGTGGCAATGCCAACATTTCTTTGGGTGATTAAAACATATGAATGTTTAAGTACAGATAAATATTTACACATATTATAAATGTGTAAACTATGTCTATATGTATGGATAAAATATATATTATGTCAATCTATATGATTAGCTTTTTGCCAGCTATTTTAAATAATAAAAGTTTGTGAAACTTGAAATGGAAATACTTAAATTTGTCTCTGACTTGTGCTGTTTAATGTCTTTGGAGAGCCACTCCAAGACCTTGTAAACTCACTCAAAGAGATAGATGTGAATGATGCTCATCCATTTATTTTGCTGTAGTTTAGCTTACACTGGTCTTTTTAAATAATGACCCCCTACAGTTACCTTTATCTCTCCTCTTTGGAAAGCAAAGTTATCTACCATTCAAAAGCAGGGCACATCTAGAGGATGGAATATATATATTACAAAATCCACCCAGAATTATGTATATTAAGACAAATCTATGAAACTAGAAAGAATTAAGATATGGTTGAATGCTAATTGTTATGTATACTATATTCTATATAAGTTGAATTTCCAGATAACATGACTTTATCCTTTCAAGGGCCAAAATCTGAGTAAAAAGAAAGTTATGGCTGGAAAGATCTCTGAAATGCCTTATGCTCTCCTTCTCTCTCAGCAGAGCCAGATGATTTGTGTGTTGTCATTTGTATATCTCAGCATTTTGCAAAGAGGGAGAGTTAGATACTCATTTGAACACTGTCTACATCATCTCATTTATTTGATTCATTTTCCCATCCTTCTGGCTGACACAGGTTCAATAGTTACACCAGGTGGTAGAACCAACAAATCTTCAATAGACTGTGAAGTGTTGGCAAAATCAACAAAACTCAAATCTTGACTGTCACACCAGCATTTGCATCAGCTTTATTACTTTGCTTTATTGAATTAAGTGAAAAGTAACTTGGCTTTTGAGTTACTGATTTCTGTAATCATCTATTTTACTTTTAGTTTCAATGTGTGTCTCTTTCTTTTAGTACCAGCTATTGTAGTGTTCTATCATTTGTTGCTTGGCAATGAAGTAATAGTCTTTCTTCTCATCCGTTTATGAATAAATCGTCCTTTCCCCCATAGTTTTGGTTTTGTGTTGAAGTTTCACTATGATCACCATTAGAAGAGGAACAGTTTCTATTTCTGCAAGGTCAATTTCTGTAAATATTTTTTTTATATTTTATGTACAATTAGTTTACATTCAGAATTATTTTGCATTAATTTAAGGTTTACATTAGAGAGGTTAACAGTTATATACTTATAAAGTGCTCCCCTGATAATACTTTCCAATACCCACCTGGCGCCAGACCTAGTTATTACAATATTATTGACTAAATTCCTGTGTTATACTTTACAGCCCGTGACTGTTTTGTAACTGCCAGTCTGTATTTCTCACCTTTTTCACACAGTCCCCCCAAATTCCTCTCCTCTGCCAATCACCAGTTCACTCTCTGTGTCTATAAATCTGTTCTCTGCAAATTTAAGTATCTAATTAACTTGGTGTGTTGCTCCCTCATGTCCAGGATAGGGGAGAGATTCCCATATTGCATCAGCTTTACTTGGCTGTTTTTTTCAGAGCATCTGTTTGTCATGAAAGTCACTGGCCAAGGGAGAAATAGTACCAGATGTCTCAGAGATCAAATCTCTGGGCAGAGTGGCCTGTTCTCGCCTCCCCACCGTTGCAGGATATGTTCAGTGATCCACAGTTGCTATCAAACAAGCCTAGACCTTCATGGTCCATGTCTACATTAGTAGAACAGGTTGAAGAAAGTTCTGGGATCTGCCATTATTATTATTATTATTATTATTATTATTATTATTATTATTTTAATTTCTAGAAGTAGTAGTATTTGCTCAGATGGAGCAATTTGTCTAGAGTTCATGTTAATTTGCAAAGAGCACATGGTTATTCCTGCTCATGGGGAGTAAATGAACCTCTCAGTTTGCATCACATGCGTGGTGTGTTTCAGATTACATGTGAGCTGTCAAGAGCATGGATCCTAACAAGTAGATGCACTACTAATTTTTTGACAGCAATATTTATAACCAGACAGATCCCTATAACATAGAATGATATTCCAGGATATTTTGAGCTGAAAGACATATCTTAGGTTATTTTGACTGATTTATTGTTATTCTCCCACTAGAGGCCCAGTGCACAAAAATGTGTGCACTTGGGGGGGTCCCTCACCCCGGCCTGTGCCCTTTCACAGTCTGGAACCACTAAGGGGATGTCAACCCACTGGCTTAGGCTCCATCTCCAGGGGATCGGGCCTACATTGGCAGTCAGACATGCCTTTGGCAGCCCTGGAGCCCCTGGGGATGTCCTCTTGCCAGTGGGGAGCAGGCCTAAGCTGCAGTCGGACATCCTTAGTGCTGCTGAGGAAGTGGGAGAGGCTCCCGCTACCACCACTGTGCTGGCAGCCATCAGCCTGGATTGTGGCTGAGCAGAGCTCCCCCTGTGGGAGCGCACTAACCACAGGGGGCAGCTCCTGCATTGAGCGTCTGCCCCCTGGTGGTCAGTGTGTGTCATAGTGACCAGTCATTCCCAGTTGTTTTGCTATTAGGGTCAATTTGCATATTACCCTTTTATTATATAGGATGGAGGCCTGGTGCATGGGTGAGGGCTGGCTGGTTTGCCCTGAAGGGTGTCCGGGATCACGGTGGGGTGCCTGGCCAGCCTGGGTGAAGGGCTGAGGGCCATTTTCAGGCTGGCCACAGCCACTTCAGGGTGGAGGGGCCCACTGAGGTGCCTGGTCAGCCTGGGTGAGAGGCTGATGGCTGTTTGCAGGCTAGTCAAGCCCCCCAGTGGGGACCCTCACCCCATGGGGGTGTGACCAGCTGGGGTGAAGGACTGAGGACATTTGCAGGCTGGCCACAGCTACTTCAGGGTGGGGAGTGGGGGTCCCACTGGTGTGCCTGGCCAGCCTGGGTGAGAAACTGAGGGCCATTTTCAGGCTGGCCACACCCACAAGCTAGAAGGAGGTATCTGGGATTTCTTTAACTTCTATAATTGAAACTTTGTACCTTGGTCCTGCTGGGACCAGTCACTTCCTGCTGGGACCAAGCACTGCTCTCATCATTTCCTTGAGTGGAGGGCATGGTGGCTAGAAGCAGGTATCTGGGATTTATTTGTCTTCTATAATTGAAACTTTGTAGCCTTGAGCAGAGCTCAGGGCCAGCCAGGGTAGGCAGGTGGCTTGGCTTCCTTCATTGCCAGGGCAACCCAAGCCTCCTGCTCGCTTCATCTCCGTGGCCGCCACCATCTTTGTGATGGAGTAAGGAAGTGATGGTTAATTTGCATATTACTCTTTTATTAGATAGGATACCTCAACTCTCTATTCATATTTAGATTTAGGATACATTATGAAATGTTTTTATTAACCATCTCCACAATCCTTTTTTTAATGTCCTATTTTCCAAAGATGCTGCTTATACTTTATAGAATGCAGGTAATAATTTTAATGCCAGTAAGAAAGCACAATGATGTTTTTTTAAAATTATTCAATTTCAGAACACTTAAAGCTTGATTAATACAACCGCAGTTTGATTACATAGATAAGGATCACCAGGAACGGATATGGTCCGTATTCTCTAATCAATTCCAAGACTCGTTGTTGTCATATTGAAGAAAAGAAAAACAATAGTTTCCTAGTTCTCCATGTTTCATTATGACAAGTGTTAATTGTAAGTATGGAACATGTCTGCTATGCAATGTGCTTCTTTGTCACGATAAAAAGAGCCAAGTGGGCAAACCCGGACGCAGTGATTTCTCTTCATCTACATCAGCCTTTTGAGTTTTCGAATGACTTTTGTAAAATGTCACATTTTTATCACCAGCCTCAGGAAACCTGATCTGTATTGTTCTTTCTATGACTTTGATAGAAGCCACACACTGTAAGCTGCTTCTACTAGGAATATTTTTCAGCACCTGATTCCAAATCTTCTGACACTGATCTTAAATATTTTAATGCAGTCCCCAAAGCTCAATTTTCATGATGAAAAACTAATTACAAATATATCTCTTCTCTTATGGCTAAAATAATTTTTTATTTCTATTTCTATAACATGATTTTGTTTACTAAACCATAAAAAGTGAATAGAGTCTTAGTTTTAGTGTTTTTTTAAATGTGGCTATTATTCAAGGAGGGGTTTTTATCATCAGAAACTGCAGGATATAAGACTCAGAAATTGGTGCACTTTTCATAATCTCTAATTTTACACTTTTACTACATCAAAATAAATAACATTATTAAATGATTTTTTCATATTGGATTTTATAAAATATACTATAAAATTCCAAATATGGCTATTTGTTTTGATTAGATCTCATTTTCAAAAGGCACCTGAAATTTAGCTCAAAAAATGAAAATCAGAGATGCATATAACTTTAAAATCTCGCTTCTGAGTTGTATTCCAATTTATCAGGTAAATTCACTTTTCAGTAGTAAGATGGTAAAATTTACCACTAAACTAACTGACCCTTTTTTTTTTTTACTGACTCTTATTAGAATATTCATATAAGATTTTCTCTAAACCAAAAGACTCTTATTAATGTACTATGTCATTCAACGTACAGATGATCCACATAGACTCATGTGTGCATTGGGTTTTTAGGATTATGCAATATATAACCCGAATGTGCAGATAAGTTAGGATATGTGTGTCCCTGAGTTATTGAAAATAGTAACACAAAAACAGTAAAAATGATATACAGAAATGTATATTTAATTTTAATGTATCTGTTTACCATGCAATTACTCATAAAATTTGTATTCCAAGTCTAAAATCTAAAACAGAATTATGCCAAGATTTCAATTTATTGACAAATAAATCTTACATATTAATATAGGGATATTTCTAAAGAGTAAAAATTATAGAGTATGTGATAAAATCTTTTTTTAATTATGAGACTTCAATAAAGTTGGGTTATAAAAATTATATTTATTTTGTTATGATTTGTACTAGAGGCCCCATGCATGAAATTTGTGCAAGAGTAGGCCTTCCTTCCCCCAGCTGCTGGCACTGGTTTCCCTCTGGCACCCAGGACCTGGGCTTCCCTCCTGCCACCAGCAGGCACCTGGGACCCAGGCTTCCCTTGCGGCCTGGTTTTGTCTGGAAGGTTGTCCGGAAGGATGCCCTGTCTAGTTATCATATTATGCTTTCATTATTATAGATTGTAAAATTGCTTTGTAAGTACTCAGATGGACTTACATTTACTCGTTTTACATAAAAGCTCATGTCCTTATCCTAAAATATGTAAAATATGAACTTTAGTAGAAAATATATGGCATATACATAGCACAATATATGGTATATTATAACAGCTTAAATAATTTCTCGATAGTATTGTTTAACTGCTGTTACAAGTAAGAATAATCGAAATAATACACACAACACACATAATTCAGTGCCTGGTATTACAAATTCTTAATAAATATTAGTTACTATAATCTTTCCCTTTTTTGAGGCCCTAACTATTTATAAATGGGGTTACAAATTCCAAAGAGTATACACATACCCTTTAAAAATCCCAAGTTAGCCAAAGAATATACACATACCTTTAAAAATCCCAACTTAGCTCAACTCAGTGGTTGAGCATTGACCTGTGAACTAGGAGATCACTGTTGCATTCCTGGTCAGGGCACATGTCTGGACTGTAGGCTTCACCCCCGGTGGGGACACACATAAGGCAGCCGATCAATGATTCTCTCTCATCATTGGTGTTTCTATCTCTTCCTCTCTCTTCCTTCCTCTCTGAAATCAATAAAAATATATTTTAAAAGTTCCAAGTTAATTCTTTTGATGAA
Organism: Murina feae; assembly: GCA_004026665.1. Lineage (NCBI taxonomy): Eukaryota > Metazoa > Chordata > Mammalia > Chiroptera > Vespertilionidae > Murina > Murina feae. Next base: position 68,548 of record PVJC01001246.1, read on the forward strand.
TATTTCTGGTTTTTCTACTTTAGTGCCATGATTCTGTACAACTTAAGTATAGAAAGATAGAATTCTTCACTGCTATAGGTTTTTATTTCCTCCCCTGTTGTTTTAATTTTGAGTAGAAGGAAGATTGTGACTAGGTAGATAAGGGCAAGGAAAGGAGCTAATCGGCCTTCCCATTTTGCTTATAAAAACTAAAGTGAAGAAAGACATTTTGGGACTTCCCAGGCTCAACGGGAGAGTAGAGATAAAGATCAATTTTATCAACATGATGTTTTTTTCTTTTTCAGGCAGTAAATGCTCAACTAGGATGATAAGAATCTTCATTGATCAAATTAAAATATAGAAATTAAAATGTATCCCAGTCAGACAAAGCTTAATTAGTGAGATTACACACACAGAATTTCCAGAACTGTAAGTACAGGTGACTCTTGAACAACACAGATGTAAACTATGTGGGTCAACTTATCAGCGGATTTTTTCAATAAATAATGTAAATGTATTTTCTCTTATGATTTTTTAAGTAACATTTCCTATTCTTTAGCTTATTTTATTGTAAAAATACAGTATATAATACATATAACACATAAAATATTAATCGATAGCTTATGTTATCAGTAAGTCTTCTGGCCAGTAGTAGGCTTTTAGTAACTGAGCTGTGAATGCATCAAAATTTATGTGTGAATTTGTGACGGTGCACGGGATTCTATGTCCCTAACCTCTTGTATTCTTCAAGGATCAATTGTAGTATTATTTGATCTCTCATCCTACATAAAGAGTTGGGATGGGCATTGTGTTTACTGCTTGAGGTATTCACATATAGTAAGTTGCTTCTCAAACTGAAAACCTAGTCTTGAATCTAAAAGTAAATTCCACTTATTAATAAAAAATGTGATGAACAATGTGATCCTAGTACAAAGAGTGTGCTCTTTATACAACTAGGGGTCCCTAGGCCTGGCCTGTGATCAGGGCCGTCTTCCCTACCTGCCCACAGCCAGCCCCACCCCTCGCCACCACCCACCCCTGGTTCCCCATTTGCCCTCAGGTGATCAGAGCCTGCTGGCCGGGGAAAGGGACCGAGAGGTACTCAGTGTGCCTCATAGTGACTGGTCGAGTGGTTGTTCTGGTCATTCCACCATTAGGGTAAATTTGCATATTACCCTTTTATTATATAGGATGGGAAGTAAAGTTGAAATGAAAGTATTTAAAAATGTATATCAGACTTAAAAATTCTTGAACCCCATTTAGGACATTCCTTTACTTTTAGTAGCACAGAAGGAAAGACATGAATGCAGTGAAAAGAGGATAACTTATTCTGTACTTTCTACATTGAGAATGTAATGAGAATGCTAATGAATAAAGTGGAATACAGAGAAAAGAAAGAATACATTTAAACAATAAACAATTCCGTATTTACAGCCCTTCCAACAGATGGCTTTGATATACAAGATACCTTTATGCAAATAGTGAGTCAGAGGACACAGAATACAAAAAACTACTTTAAAATATATGAATATGTATGCAATTATCCATACTGAAATAAGCATTACCAATCACAATTTTATAATTGGAAGTATCCTTCCAGTAAGTGCTTGTGTCCTGATGATGGTGATATGTTTTTTAAATTAAAATTAAAATTGGTCCCAAATTTGAGCTAGACATTTATGTGGCACAAATAATTTTTTAAAAATTTTTCATTGAACATATTTGGTACGTTTTCACTGTTGATTTAATACAAAAAACATAAATTATTCATGTCATAAGGAGATGTGTAATTGATCTCATAATATTCTGTAAACAAGATGTCATTTCAGGTGAAGGATGGGAACTATTGTCTGGAGTTTCTCCTGTCAACTAACTGCCTTGCTCTGATCGAAGATCAAGGAATTTGATTCCATTATCTTCTTCCTGGCTACTTTTACATTAGTTTTATCGTGGAGTAAGTTGCTCTAATATGGATAACACAAGAAAACAATGTATAACAAAAGTTAAAAAACATACTTACTAAAGGACAAATTATAAATATTTAGGGAAACTGTACTCAGGATATAAACAACCAGGTTAAGCGGATTCAATAATATGAGTAAAATTAAAGTAAGGTTAAGCAGTGAATTGGACAGAGGGTAGATATAGCTACGGATGTCAACAATGTATTATTCTGTATTAAATATAGGTATTTTGGGAAATGGAAGAAACTAGACTATCCAAAGAGAGTAGTTGCAATGTTTATATTGCTAACAAAATTTTTCTCATATTCCTTTGATCTCCCTTACACATTCCCATTCACACCTACCACATATATGTTAATCAGTCCCAAGGATTGACTGACAATTTTTGTATTTCTTTATATGGTCCTAGAAAGTTCCATATTGATCATGCATAATAAGCATTAAAAAAAACCCAAAAAACAAAATAAAACAAAAATGCAACTTGAAAGTAAAGGATTTTGATTTTGTACATGCAAAGGACCACAGAAATTCTAATCCAGGCTCCACATCTATTTTCTGAGCTTTTTTTTGTTTCTTCTTCCGCGTTTTGATACCTTGCTCAAGGTGGATCTTGTGATATTCAGGAAATAAAAATGCCTCTCTTTTTGCTGTCTTCTCTTATTTTTTAATTTTTAACTATTCTATTGATTTTAGAGAGGAAGGGAGAGGAAGAGAGGGATAGAAATAGTAATGATGAGAGAGAATCATCCATAGGCTGCTGCCTACACACCTCCCATTGGGAACTGAGCCCACAACCGTGGCATATGATCTAATTGGAACCATGACCTCCTGGTTCATAGGTCTACGTTCAACCACTGAGACACTCTGGCTGGGCTTTGCTGCCTGCTTTTAATGAGCAAAAGAACTTATGTGAAATTTCCCATCTATCCATCATTGGTTTGAGTCATAAATGGGAACCATTATGATTGGCAAATATCAATCAGAATTTTCCTCCTACCCTGAGTTCATTGATGGAGCTGTCAGAAGTGCATGCCTTTTGAATGTGGCTGAAGTCCCACAGGAAAACAAAAATGGGATGCCTACTTGGCAGGCAGGGTAAATGATCTGAAGCGGAATGGTATTCAGTGGTATTAAGGGATTTGAAGGAAGGCTGTCTGTAGCAGTCTAGAACATCACAGTCTAATTTCATAGTCATGTAAGTCAAACAACAGGGCTCTAATATTTCAATTTTTCTCCTGGTCATGTTGAATTCAAGAAGCCATGGCCTATTGACTAACAAGCAATATGGGGTTTGGAGTACGGGGGAATTAAACCAGATCACTTACAACCAGTCAGTCAATACTACAACTAGTTTCTCCAAGAAAAAAATGGGCTTAACCCTTTATTGCTTTCCCAACCTCTTCATCATCTAATCTAATAAAAGAATAATATTGAAATTGACCGTTTCTTCGGGACGCCTAAGCCATGCCCACCAGCCAATCAGAGCGGCTGTATGCAAATTAACCCAGCCAAGATGGAGGCTGGCAGTCACAGAGCTAGAGTAAACAGCAGGTTTCTGTTGCACCAGGAATAAACTGTCTGCCTATGCTGGCTGGGCCTCTCTCTGCTCACGGCAACATAGTTGCAACATTGTTTCAATTATGGAAGCCACTGAACTGAAGTAAACAGGAGGCTTCCGTTGCACCAGCAATGGAAGAATTGCCTGCCTAGGCTGCCTGGGCCTCTCTCTGCTCATGGCAACATTCTTTCAATTATAGAAGCCACGGAGCTGAAGCCAACAGGAGGCTTCATTACCTGCCTAGGCCTGGCTTAAAGCAACAGTGTATCAATTATAGAAGATAAGTAAACCCCTGAAACCTGATTCCAGCCAGCCTTGCTGGGACGTTGGGTCAATGGGAGCTGTGGGCAGCCTGAAAGCCTGAAAATAGTCCTCAGCCCCTCACCCAGGCACCCCAGTAGGGACACAAAACCTGAAGGGACTGTGGGCAGCCTGAAAACAGCCCTCAGACCCTCACCCAGGCTGGCCAGGCACACCAGCAGGTGAACATCCCCCGAGGGGTCCCAGACTGTGAGAGGGCACAGGCTGGGCTGAGGGATGCCCCAAGTGCACAAATTTTGTGCACTGGGCCCCTAGTTTCTCTATAAACACAAATTGCAATATCTATGCATTAGTGGTGATAAGATATGCTACAAATGAAGCAGCTTTGGATACACTGGAGGACAGAGTGGAAAAGGGATTAAATGGACTAAGGGTTTCTAAATACTAGTGTCTTACGTTTTGTTGCAAAATTATAAAAATGTATATAATTGTGAGGTATACAGTTTTTTGTGTTTTTTAAAAATAAATTTTATTGATTTTTTATAGAGAGGAAGGGAGAGGGATAGAGAGTTAGAAACATCGATGAGAGAGAAACATCAATCAGCTGCGTCCTGCACGCCACCCACTGGGGATGTGCCCACAACCAAGGTACATTCCCTTCACTGGAATCAAACCTGGGACCTTTCAGTCCACAGGCCGACGCTCTATCCACTGAGCCAAACCGGCTAGGGCAGAGGTGTAATTTTTTAATTGTGTAGCTTAGAAAGAAAAATGCATAACATTTTCGGTATGGTTTACTCTGCATGTATCTCAGTCAATCTAAAATAGGACTCACAGAAATCCAAATTATGGTTGTCAAAAGAGAACAAGTGGAGGAGCTTTCCAACGGCAAAATTCTTTTTTCTCCTACAATGAATGGAAATGTAGCGAGTTGAAACAATTCAGCGTGCAAAGGAAGATTTTACTTTTATCTTAGTTGGATGTAAGTGCTTTTCTAGTGGAAATATCATTGATCAGTAGAATATAAAAAATATATTCCGTGTACAGATTAAATTGTAGTTTGTAATCCAAATGTTCATTCAATTCTAAAAAATAAAATGGATGTATTACTTAAATGCCCAGAAGTAAAAGTAAGTCATTAAGACTTCTACGTAGGTCCTCAGACTAAAAATGGGTGCATTTACCCATGACACGCAAGAAGATATTAGGGTTGGCATGGTAACGTTAATTTCATTCTCTAGTAAAATGTTGGACACTGTTTCCAATATCCTGGCATTTATAGTTGAATGTGTGAACTTGTCCAAAACTTTCCAAATAACCACTTGCTGTATTGCCATATGTAATGATTCCTGAAACACTATTAGTTATTTTAACCTTTCTCTCCCCAACTTTGTTAGAAGATGATAGCACAAGTTCTATTTTCTTTGTTGTTATTTTTACAGCCTTATGGTTCCATATTGAACATCTATATTATGCATGTGAAATGGTTGTGAAAGGCATGAAATAAAGAAGAAAGAGACTAATGCAATTAAGAAGGATTTTTTTTTAATTTTTTATGGCTAACACCATGTGACTTATGAAATAGAAAATTGTCATAGGAAGAAATAATCTGATTCAACTATTTTCTTCAGGGTTTTAAAGCCTAAAGTGAGTTGTAATTTATAAGAAAAGTAAAGCTGGACCATATTTTGGAAAGATAATTCTCTACATATAGACCGGCTACTGAAATTATTTTATAGATAATAGAGTTTCATGATTACAGCAATTTTTAAGAGGTGTATATGTACCATACTGAATTCTATAATTAATAATTTTTGCAGCTGAAAATTACTAAGTGAGCCCATACGGTGAGACTCCGTGGTTGAGCATCAACCTATGAACCAGGAGGTCACAGTTCCGTTCCCAGTCAGGGCATGTGCCTGGGTTGTAGGCTGGATCCCCAATGTGGGGCATACAGGAGGCAGTCGGTCAATGAATGATTCTTTCTCATCATTGATATTTCTCTCTCTCCCCCCCCCCACTTCCTGCCTTTCTGAATTCAATAAATTTTTTTTTTAAAAAGAAAATTAGTGACTCAATTTTTAGATAGCAACCATTCTTGATTTATAATTTTCAACAATGTCCTTATTGCCTGTGGACCCCATTGCTTGGTTTGTCTCACTGAACCTCACATTTCTCTGCCAATACAAGATGCCACACACGAGGCTTTGTCCATGACAGCTTCTTGCCCTGAGGTATCCTTGCATTTACTGGCAACCCCATGCAGCCTCTGAAATCTCAGTCTTGCTCAAAGGCCATGTGTGGCCCCACCAGTCTTTAGTGTTCTCGGCTGGGTGCTCACCCACCAGGCACTGTGGGTACCAGGCCTAGGGGCTGATAACTTTGCAAGGCGCAACAAGAGTATTAGGTTCTAGATGAGAAGCAAAATTAAACTGCAAGTTTGAGATTCACATTCAAGTAAAAGTTAACATTCAAGTAAAAGCATAATGTTATGTCTTTTAGAGAGCATTGCATTATATTTAATGTAATTATTTAATAATAATACATTAACATATTTAATATGCCATTGACTTAATCTCCAAAATTAAGTCAACCCAGTGACTAAGAGGTTTTTTATGCGGTTCTATTTTTAAGCTTCTTCAATCTCTAGTGATAATAATTCTGTATGTTTGATTTTTCTTATGCATGTTGATTCTTTTTTCTATCTTGTCTTCTATGTTCTCCTAGAACTGCTTAGGATAAGAAACAGTTCCTTTGAATGGAGGCTATTGTTTAAAGTAAGGGTGACACCAATTGTGTAAATTTCTATTTTAGTACTTTTTTTCTGATTTGTACTTTAAAATTGTTTTCACATCCACTCTTTTCTAATTTGAGTGAGAGTTCCTAGAAAACAGAAACCATGGCTTCTCATCTGTAACTAGGACCCTGAAAAATGAACAGGTTTCAATGAGTTAATTGATTATTGTCAAAATCACATAGCAGGATGAAAGAGGCTGGCTGTTCTCACTATCAATGTTTTTTCTAAAGGAGAAAACTAAATGTGAGAAGAAGAAAAAAACTTTGTTTTTCAAAGAGAAATTTTAATATTACAACCACCAGTTAAGTATTCTAGAAATTGAACAAATTACAACTAAGGTATTACAGTATAACACAATTGCATCTTAACTGATTATTTGAGGTTTTTCAGAGGTCCTGATTTCTGCACTAATTGTCAAGAAAAAAATGTGTTATAAATTTCTGCTTTAAAAACACTCTATGTTTTTTCTTTATTAAAAAAAATATTTTATTGATTTTTTACAGAGAGGAAGGTAGAGGGATAGAGTTAGAAACATTGATGAGAAACATAGATAAGCTGCCTCCTGCACACCTCCTACTGGGGAGGTGCCTGCAACCAAGGTACATGCCCTTGACCGGAATCGAACCTGGGAACTTTCAGTCCTCAGGACAATGCTCTACCCACTGAGCCAAACCAGTCAAGGCCTCTCTATGTTTATTCTATTGTCAACTTCCTTTTCCTCTTATATTTCCTCTGAGCATCCTAGCTTTCTGCTGATGGATGTTATATATAACAGATATCCCATTCATACTATGTATGTAGCATTTTGTCAGAGTCTAATTCCCACACATCTCCTGTTCTCTGGCCAGAACTCTTGACTGGTTTAATTTGTTGTCCTTAAAGTTTGGTGTCTAGTTTCTCAGTTATCTAAGAAACTGTCAAGCTAACAGAAACTATTCAGAAAAAAAGTTTTTGTGAAGATTGTTCTCATTTTCCAAACTGAGGGTCATTTACAGCAGCATGAACTTGATAAATGTCTATAAGTCAAAGAATGTCTCACCATAAATGATTCAGGCTGACAGGCCTATAATACATTGCAGATACAGATTCAATTCCCAGTGAGGCCCATGCAAGCTCACACTCTGCCTCACACAAGCAACACCAGGAATAGTTACAGTTGATGAAGAAGTAATTTCTTTTTGATATTAAGAAAGCAAAATCTTGTATTGAAACCAAGTAAGTGGAATATAATCACATAGTCAAATTGCTATCAAGGTCAAAATCTACCATCATATACCTCAGAGGGCATTCACTGGTACCCACAATATCACAAGTGATCATTAGCTTTGTGTAAATAAATTTATGTTAAAACACTCCTGGACTTTGGGAGGTGGGCATGAAATACGACTGGATGTAGCTTTTCTGAAATGAATTATAAAAACCCAAAATGCTCACTCTGAACTCCCTGAACTGACTGGATATATAAAGAGAGAGATAATCAGCTCTTGTGCTTTCTTTATTTTTTTAAAATATATCTTATTGATATTTTTACAGAGAGGAAGAGAGAGGAATAGAGAGTTAGAAACATCGATCAGCTGCCTCCTGCACACCCCCTACTGGGGACGTGCCCACAATCAAGGTACATGCCCTTGACCGGAATCGAACCTGGGACCCTTCAGTCCACAGGCCAATGCTCTATCCACTGAGCCAAACCAGTTAGGCCCTTTGCTTTCTTTATATGTACAATCTCTTCGCCAGCTGAAGACTTTTATCCTGGTCAGGCCCTCATTGCCTGAATATTGGTTAAATCACACTCTCACTCAGGGACTCAGCCTTCAGATGCTCTGATTCGTCTCAAAATAATGTGTTTCAAGTTATCAAATAAAAATTTAGGATAAAAATATTTACCTGGAATATACTTATCAATACTTAAACCACATGACATAGTACTATATGCATGTAAGTTTTAATTTATTTAAAGAAAGGAACACCTACCTAATGGTGGAGCTAATAATTCCTACATTGAGTTTAAATAGTATTTTGAGATATTTGCAATGACTGTAGGTGAAATGACAGTAACTTAGTGATAATGTATTAGTATGGACACGACTGCTGTGTCTGTTGCCTAAATACTTAATTGAAGGAAACATTAAATTTAGGTTTGAGGTCAGTGAGAACGAGGATGTACATGTTTCCGCCCAAGTTCATGAACCCCCAACCAGGGAGGGAGGTGTAAGTCCTTCCCATTTAAAACCAGTTTTCTTTTCTTTCTGTAATATTTTTATTGATTTCAGAGAGGAAAGGAGAAGAAGACAGAGATAGAAACATCAATGATGAGAATCATTGATCTATAAGTCAAGGAATGTCCCAAACGTGGGATGAGCCTGTAACCCAGGTGCGTGCCTTGACCGAGAATCAGACCAGTAACCTCCTGGTTCATAGGTCAAAACTCAACCAGAGCCTAGTCAGTCAGGCCAGAACCAGTTTTCTTTCTCAATGTAACCAGATAAACCAAGTCAGATCTGAGCTGCGATTGTGTCTCTGATAGGTTCAGGAAGGTGCGATTCATTCTCAAGCTCCTCCAAAGTTCAAACCTGCTGGCACAGAGGATTGAGACCTGGCTGCCAGGGTCTTTCCCAATCATATCTCCTAACAGTTGCCTCTGACATCTACCCTCTGCCTTAGTTGATAATGTTCAAGCCAAATTGAATTTTGGACCTTTTCTTGTATGTACTAAACGCTTCATTCCTCTGTAACCCAACTTACACATTTATGAAAATAAGCCGCTGTCACTAAACTTAGTAAATTGTACTACAAATGCAAATGAACTCACTAAAGATAAAATAGAATTAATATTGCAATATGGAGAGAGATTATGAACACACTGAGGAAATACATTTATTTAAATATTTAAAAAACGTTCAGCTTCACGTGTGATTAAATGAATGAATGAGACTCCATTTCATAGCTATTCAACTAAAAAAGAATATGTACATCTGTGACTATTCTCATTGATAAGGATATAGATTAATAGTTATATAGAAATAGTTATGTAGAAAGGATATATAGAAATCGAACATAATAAGATGTGTAAAATAAGTGTACACATTTTTTCCTGAGGAATACCACGTTCTATCAACAATCTGAGGAAATAATAGAAAAACAGCAGACATATATGTGAAATGTACAAAGCAATATGGTTTCTTAAAAGAAATGGCAGAAAATAACCATTCTTTCTCACATTAGAGAAATAGGTTTTAAAAAAGCAACTAGCAAGTGACATATTAAAATGAGAAATATCTAACATAATGTGGTGAAGAACACATTATGTAGATATGTTGCCTCCTGGCTTTGAATTCTAGGTTTACTATCTCATAATCATGAGACTAGTTACTTCAACTTGCTAACTTAAAGTTCTCTCTTGTGTATAAAGTAGAATTGATAATAATAATACTTAGCTTGAAATTTGTTGTGAATATGAAATACTGATAATTTAAGCACATAGTGAGAACTGTGTAAGTTTTAGCTATTATTGTGATTGTGATATTTATCATTATTACGGCTATATAAACACTATAAAGTTTTAAAATAAGAATGTAATAAGATCAAAATAAAAAGTGTAGCATTACATCTCAGATAAAAACATCAATGATGTACTTCCCAGATGGAATGGAATTACAAAAAGGCCAGGTTGCTATTTGGTTGACAAGATTTTAGTTGAATGTTAGCATAAAAGTGCCTGCATTGTGCTTAATAATAAGCCTTTGAGCTTACATTCTTCATAATAGTTTTTCTATGTGAATGGCTTCTGAATTTTCCAGATTGACAGCACCCCTGTTGAATAAAACCTTTTTACTTTCATTTTCTTCTTATTTTTTTTTCTATTTATTTCTGTTAAGTCTGTTGTTCTACACAAAAGAACATTAATATGGCTTGACAATCGTTGCTGACAGACTCTATGAATTATTTTATTGGGCGGTGTCTTGAGAAGAAACATCCAACCTTTACCTTCCCACAGCCTTGCCAATCCCTGGATCCAGTCATGGTAATTGTCAAGGTACGATTCATTTAAACCTGCAGAGAATTTTTATGAGTTTATTTGAGCCAATTGAACAATTGCAGGGAAGCAATATCGCAACAGATTGAGCAAATGCTCCAGGGAATGGTAGTTTTGAGTCGTATTTTCTGCATTACAATCAGAGGAGGAGGTCTCAGGTGGTCACATAAAATCCATTGATGATAGATTAGGGAGGCAGGAAAAAGCAAAACAGGGAGATCTCTGCATTTCCCTGAATAAAGAGTAAAAATGAATAGACACATACTTCTTTCACAGAGGTGGGCATAGCATAGTTCACATTCAATAATTAAATGGATGACAAAAGCAGTGAAGGGCTTTGTGGTCTCTGCTCTGGTACAGTGAGAGGTCTGGAGAAAGGGAAATTACCCTGCCATTCCAAAGGTATAAATGTTATTGTAGATGCGAAAAGTTGGAAAAAGACAATAGACAGGCTCAATTAAGGTAAAGATTGACCTTTGTCATGTAAGATACCGGCCTAGGACGTGACTAAGCACCATAACTTGTTTTTAGTTTGGAAGTTTTAATTTTGGGGCATCCTATGTGGTTACTTCAGATCTCTAAGTTTGTAAGGCTGCCATGGAAGGCCTCCCCTGAGCTCGTCAGGTTTATCACGTGGCCCCTTCCTCATCCACATAATGATAAACTCACTAATATTTGTGTCTTTACTTTGGAAGCATATCTACTGAAACAGAACGAGAATTGTATTATCATTAATATGAAACGGTGGAATAGTTTTAGGTAAGTTTCTACTCTTTGGTAATTTCAATATTCTACAAAATGAGAAAATATTTTTGGCCTTTGTAGGAATTTTCAAATGGTTTTGCAAAGGTGTGGCTAAGACAGCTTCTTTCTCTAAAAGGAGCCTTAACATATTTTAAATAGCAGCCTATGTAAAATGCGGAGAGGTTGGGTTGTCTGAGGGTAAGCCACCTGCCATGAAGGCTATTTATTTTATGGCCACATATGCTAATGTCAGTGGCTTGGAGGAAAGCCATCATTTTTTGCCTCCTCTTTCTCCTAGAACTATTTTTTTTTTCAACAGCTGTGTGGGACATAAGAAAATTTAACAAGAACTAAATAATTTTAAAATAAGTATCAGCCAAATGGTTATTATTATTTTGGGGGGATACATTTCTTCAGTGTTTGATTTATGTCTGCACAACTTAGAGCTTTGCTGACATTAATCTTTTGAAAATTGGTAAAATAAATTTGCTACAGTCTCTGACCTTGTGTGCCAAGATGAGCCCGGTGTGAATTTTTACAGTTGAGTTATAAACCTCTGAAGAACAGTTTTTTATTATGAAAATGCTGACAGTACCTCAACTGTAGCAGCATGCATGATCTGATCATCATTTTGTTAAGAAACAGATATAGGTAAAATAGCCATTAGAAACGTGTATATTCTGAAAGAAAAATGATGTAAAAGAGAAAAAGAACTAAAAAAGGTAAATGATGACAAGAAATCTAATCTAATAAAAGTGTAATATGCAAATTAACCCTCACTCCGAGACACCAAAGCCACGTCCACCAGCCAAGCCACGCCCACCAGCCAATCAGAGGGGTGATATGCAAATTAACCCAGCCAAGATGGTGGTTAATTTGTATACACAGGTGCAGAGCGAATCCTGAAGACAGCCTAGAAGGAAGCCAAGTGCTGCGGAAGGGAGCGAAGCTGCAGAGAAGGGAGGAAGTGAGGCAGTGGAAATGGGAGGAATCGAGGCAGCAAAGAAGGGAGTGAAGCCTGCCTCCAAGGGCTTTGCTCCCTTCTCTGCTTCGCTCTGGCTCAGGAAGTCCTATTCTTGCAGGAATCTTCCTGCAATGGGCCTTTAGTAAGTTAATAATAATTAAAAAAAATAGATAACTCAGAAGCTAAGTAAACCATCTCTTGGACATTTATTTTTAAGCCAAATTATATGCATGAAGGATAGTCTAACACTTGTGAAGAACTTATACGCAGTCTTTTGTACGGGATCTATTTTTTGTGGAAATAGGATTCTTCCACAGTCGTGGGTTCTTGTGAAGTTGGGAGAAAAGCATGTCAGGGACACACACATAGGAGGATGTGAGCAAGGTTTATTGGAGCAAAAGCGAAGAGCTGCCCCAGACGCTGATGTCTCATCCAGGACCAGGTGATTGAGGTCCTTCTCTCTGCAGTATAAGCTCCGCCCCCAGGGCCTTCCTCTTGCACTTGTTCTCACCAAGCCCGTAAGAATGGCCAGGCCAGGGCCCAGAGATTCACCAAGGCATCCGAAGCTTCCATAGTTCAGCTCAGCCCATGCCAAAGCTTTAGTAGTCTAGCTCAGTCTCTGTCCCCCACTGCTAGCTTAGACTCTACCCCTGGTTGTGCTCCTGTGGGGCCTGCATTGCTGCACCCATGCTGTTGCTCGGACCCTGTGTGGCTGCTACGCAGAGAGAACATGTGGGAACAAAGGGGCAAACCTCTGGCCTTTGTGGAGCTTTGATTATACCTCCTCGTGTTTGGAAAGGGATAAGCTTTCTTTCAAAGTAGCCAGTCTCTTTCCTGGCTCTTCACAGGCCTGTACTGAGCCCTCCTCCCTATGCAATTCCTTTCCTGGATCTTCGGGGGTTTCATGTCTTTATCCGATCTAGTCCTTTTCCCAGGCTAGATTTCTCCCATTTATGGTCACCATTTTGGTTCTTATTGCATACTAGAGGCCCAGTGCACAAATTTGTGCATGGGTGAGGTCTAGCTGGTCCATCCTGATTGGCTGGGCCTGTCAGGGAAGGAGCTGCGGGCAGTTGGTGGGCTGTCCCCATCCCCTGGTCAAACTCCCAGTCGAAGGGACAATTTGCATATTAAACTTTTATTATATAGGATGCCTCAGAGTAGAATGACTGCTCCCTGCACAATCTTGAGTTCTACTGGGCATGAGCCCGACAAAGAGATTTCTCCTTTACTGGTCCTCATTCCCCAGGTTGTCCCATGGGGAGATTTGAGAGCCAGTTCTTTCTGCCTGCTCAGGTGAACAGAGGGAAATTCATCCCCTTGCTGGGCAATGTGGTCATTTCCTGGAGTGTGTAGAAGCTATAGCTTCCTAGGTAACCTGGCGTTTGTACAAGAAATTAAAGTATTTTTGTAATGCCTTTTGCTTTATATACCTTAATTTCTGGCATATAAGATGACTTTTTAACCCAGGAAAATCTTCTCAAAAGTTGGGGGTCGTCTTATCCACCCAGTCGTTTTATATGCTGGAAAATATGGTATGTACAGTTTGAGTTAAGTAGAATATATGTACACATATTTGTATAGATTACAAATTGTTTATGCACTTACAGTGATTTGCTTAACCAAAATACATTCTTAGTTTTTGCTATGCTATTACTACAAGAGCAGAAAAATAAGGTAGTGATCTACTTTATTAGCAAAATCCACGAGTCAGAGAAGTTTTTTGAAAAATTTTACCACTTTATGGAGATAAAATTTGATTTTTACCAACTAATATCGGATATATCATAATCCTGTGGTTTGGGTACATCAAATTACTCAATTCATCTTTTTTTTGTTGTTGTATTTTTGTATTCCTAATTTGTAACAAGTAAAATAATTATAATTTATTATTTTGATTCTTTTTCTTTCACTACTGCCTTAACTCTCTAGCATTTTCAAACTTCTAGGAAAAGTGACATTTTACTAACTCTGCAATTATAATGCCTTATTTTCTTCCCAGTAGTATAAAATAATTAATTGCTATAGATATCAAGTAAGTGAATTTAAATAATCCCTAAGCAAATACATACACTTCAGGGTTTATAAGATTATTAGCACTTGATTTACCCCAATAGATATATTTTTAATCATACTTAAAGTTAGAAAGAATATTTTCACAAGTTAGTCAGCTATTAGGAATTTACTCTACACCCATTATGGTCCAAGCAGAATGTTTCCTGTTTTCTAATTTTATCTTATTCAAATCTCATGAAAACTGTCAATTTCCAAATAAGAAACTGAAATCTAGAACAGCTTTATAATGCACCCAAGGCACACAATAATAGGCTGATATTGCAGGGGTTTTACTTAATATATAGTTGTTATTAAATTCTACACAGTTTCAAAAAAATCTACAAACAATTTTGATTTAAATTTTTGAATAAAATAGTATAGATGTTTTAGAAAATATCCAGGCCTCAATTATTGAGAAAACTAAAGATATTTACTTGGAACAATGAAGCATCTATTAAATTTTTTCATATATTATAATTAATCACAGGTGTTTAATATGTGAGCATCTGAAAATAATTATAAGGATACAATTATAATTGTATGCATATATTAGAAGCACCTGAATTCTTTAACATAAATACAGAAACACTGGATGGTTTAGTATAAAAAAATGAAAGGAACATTAAAAGGCACAAACTTAACTTGCTTAAGAAATAACTCAGTAGTCTTATTGATCTTTTACAATATTTTATGATGTTAAAATGTTTCCTTTGAAGGTAGCAACTGGCATCTGACTTATTTCAATTTAATATTCAAAAATTAAATTAACTCTGCTAGTGAGAATTGAAAAAAAAACAAACATATGAATAAACAAGGTACAATATAGGTAGCCTGAGTTTTGTTTGTTTTATGCATCTCTTTCCAGAATGAAAATTATTTAAAATTTGGGTTGTAAAAATTGTATCCTAGTCTGGAGCATTTGGTGTTAGTCAAGGTCACTAAAATTAAATCATTGAAAAGATAAATACCATATTATCTAACTTTTATCTGGAATCTAAACAAAACTGAACTTACAGATACAGAGAAGAAATTGGTGGTTACCAGAGGAGAGGGTAGAGGATAAGCAAATGTGGTCTAAAAGTATAAACTTTCAGTTATAAAATAAGAATATCATGTAAAGCATGGTGATTATAGTTAATAACACTGTATTATATTGTATATTTGAAAGTTACTAAGAGAGGAGGTCCTGAAAGTTGTAACTACATGTGGTGATGGCTGTCTATTAGATATGCCGTGATGATCATTTTGTAACATGTATATATCAAGTCATTATACTGCATTCCTGAAACAAATATAATGTATGTCAATTATATCATAACTAGAGGCCCAATGCATGAATTCCTGAGCAGGTGAGGTCCAGCCAGGCCAGCCCCAATTGGGGCAAATCAGGGCTGGGCCTGCCTGGGGGAGGAGCTTCAGGAGGTTGGTTGGCCAGCCCCACCATGATGGAGTGAGGGGATAATTAATTGGGGTGGGGCCAGCTGAGGGGAGGGGCCACAGGCCAATGGGGTGGAGAGTTGGATTGGGGTCCAGGCCAGCTGGAGGGAGGGGCCATGGAGTTTGGCCAGTTGGTCCCTCCTCCTATTGTGATGGGGAGCGATTAGGGATGAGGCTGCAGGGTGGTTGGCTGGCCAGCCCTGCCCCTGATTGGGCTAGTTGGCAGGCCTCAGTGGGTGTCATAGCAACTGGTCTTTCTGTTGTCCCAGTCGTTACTGCATTGTGATTGCTGGTTTTATATATATACTAGTGGTTCAGTGCATGAAATTTGTGCACATCAAAAGGGGATTAATTAGAGGAAATATTTTAATATTGCTATTTGCCCTTTCTCTATAATAGAAGTGTCAGAGATTAAAGAAAATTAGTAAAATGTATATGAAAATCTTCCTCCTGTCAGAGTCTGGGGTGCAACACGGAACCCAGAGTCAAGTCTTCAACCACCCACATGCACCTCAAAATCACTCGAGACCCAAACCTGGACAGCCCCCATTCACTGGGCTAGATCCAGACCTGGCTGATCCCACACTGTCAAGCGCTGCCAGGTGGGGGGCATGCAGCCTCAGGTCCCCTGGCTTGGTGCTGGGGTGGGGGGCATGGCCTGAGGTCCCCTGGCCCAGCACCAGGGTGGAGGGCACACCTTGAGGGCCCCCGTCAAGTCCCGCTGGTTGGGGGGCACAGCCTCAGGTCCCCTGGCCTGGGGCCAGGGCGGGGGGCATGCCCTGAGATTCCCCGGCCTGGCACCAGGGAAGAGGGTGCAGCCTGAGTTCCTCTGGCCTGGTGCCAGGGCAGGGGGAGCAGCCTGAGGTCCCCTGTCAAGCCCCATGCTGGAGGTGGGTGGGCGTGCAGCCTCAGGACCCTGCTGATTGCGCCTTAAGGCTCGTTATGGGAACTTAGCCTCAGCTGTGGGTGCAAATTGACCAGAGTGATGGTCAATTTGCATATTCCCTCTTTATTATATGGGATATAAAACTAACAGTGGAGAGAGGGATGGAGCCATATTTCTCAAAATGATCAGTTTCAATAGTTAAATAAATCAGTATTTGATAATCCTGTTTTATTCTTTGTTTAGACAACTGTTTTGCTATTAAACTTCACATATACACATTTAAAAGAGAATGGATGTTGTTTGCTCAAACCCTCGTATTTCAAACTTAAGAACAATCAGCATTGTACAATAAGATACCTTTTACAGATTATTTTTAAAAAGATCTTGTCTTTAATGGTTATTTCCAGCTTTAAAAGGACACACAGCTTTAAGTGGACTTTGCAAGAAATTGTTCTAACTGTATTTTTTAAAATATTTTTATGGATTTCAGAGAAGAAAGGAGAGAGGGAGAGATAGAAACATCAGGGATGAGAGAGAATCTTTGATTGACTTGCCTCTTGCACGCCCCCTGGTGGGAATTGAGCTGGAAACCCAGGCATGTGCCCTGACCGGGAATGGAATTGTGACTTCCTGGTTCATAGATAGAAGCTAAACCGCTGAGTCAGGATGCCTGAGTCTGTATTTTTAACAGCATTATTGCCCTGTTGCTTCCATCTGTTAAAGAACAGCTCTGCTCACCCTTAGGGTCTTCTACTAATAATCTCTGTATATGTTTTATTATTAATTTTCCAGAACTTTGATCTGAGTATCTTCAATTTGGCCAACTTCAAAGGTTACCTCAGCAGAGGCTGAATTAATTAGACTTGAATGATGTAGTCTCTAAAGTAAATACCTTAAAACACACATCAGTGCTAGTAAAAATGAAGCCCTCTGCATATCTTAGATTGTTTGAACGTCAAGGGATAACGTGAAAGAAATACAGCAACATAGCAAATATTTTAGTTATAAGTATGAAGAAGCACTGATAATTTCATTATTCTTTAGTTATATTTATGAAAAAGCACTGATAATTTCATTATTCTTAACTTTAGTCCATAAAAAGCGTAGTTTCCTTGGAGTCAGTATGTTGATATAACCAATGCTCCTTTGTGATGGATAAAGTGCCCATAATTTAAAAGCTATTGGTGTTCTCACTATCTTATTTTGAAATGTCTCAGAGCTAAGAAAGTATGTCTTCAATCTGTAATAACCAACATATTAATGAAAATAAAGTTATGCCTCATAACTATGATAGTTTAGACCAGACTCAGGCCTCACATGGAGGATTTAACAATCTACTGGGACATGGTAAGAAAATTTGAAAGCCTATAATAATATATTTTCCCCATAAAAATCTTCTTATTTTTCACAGGTTATAATAAAAATAACTTGTTGGCTATGTATAATGTGTATATATCTAATTTTTAAAGATTAGTTACTGGGCAATGAGGGTCAAAATTAATTCTGTGACTATGCCTCAGATTATCTTGGTGAGGGACATTTTGTTGGCTTTTGTTCTAATTTCCAAATTATCATGGGTTACTGTTTTGGATCCATATACTGTTCAATGAGTCAAGTCCACTGATCACCATAACTTGTGCTGTTTGCCTGAAATATCCAAGGAAGCACATTAAAATTTTCCATTTGTATGTGGAGAGAAAATATTCAAATTAAATTAACCCACTGACATTGACTAACTTCTGAGATTTGTTTTAGAAAAAGATAGTATGTGATATGATATATTAACATAAATTATTTAGTAATATCTAAAATGAAATATAGTATTTTAAATATTTTATGGTATTTGATGTATAGTATAAAAAGTAACCTTATTTTTAAAAAAGAACATTATTTAGCTTTAGTTTATAACTGATAAAAAATCTTATGTCATTTACTTATTCAAGATTCATAAGCAAAAATAAGGAAATTTTTATTAATGATACCCTAAAATTAACTGAGATAAATAAGTGACACAACTATCAGCTTAATAGAAATAATTATAATTTATCATGAAAGCACTTGTGTAACCTGATAAATGACATGTTTTAAAATGTTTTTCATATCTTCTTATACCTTTTTGTTACTTTTTCAAAGGCTTTTGGTATTTTATTTATATAGACTCTCCCAGCATACTTTATTAAGACAGATTTCTAAAATATTGACTCTAATTTCATGGATTTATCAATATTCACCTTTAATTATAAATTTCAGAGATCTAAATATTCCTCCTCCTCCTTACTTTTCTCCTCCTCCTCCTGATACTCCTCCTCTTCCTCCCTTTTCCCTTTGAATTTTTATATAATATCCTCCAGATATGAGTGGAAAGAAATAGTGGTCAATAAAAAATGAAACATAAAAATTAGAACAAAGTTTTTAAAAAAAGTTTAAGGTCATTGAGGGAAAGTGGTGTCACTGAATACGTCAGGGTCTTCCACAGAGATTCATAAGTCAGAATCACACCCGGAAGTCACATATTGACAGTGCTTTTCTTTGAAAATAACTGGAGCAGGAAAATGAACTTGAGAAGCCATGTGGCTTGTCTCTGCACTGAAGTAACTCTTTGTAGTCCTGCTCTAGCTTCTCTTTTTATTTATTTAAATTTACTTGAGTATGGTTATGCAATACTAGAGACCTGGTGCACGAGATCTGTGCACTGATGGGAGGCATAGCCTGTGGGGTTGGCCTGCTGTGGGAATGCCCCTCATGCTGGTCAGCCAAGTGGCTGTGGACCTGCCCTCTGAGCAGCTGCTTTCTCTGTGAGAGCACCACTTACCTTGGTCAGCCAAGCGGCACTCCCACTGTAGGGGCGCACTGACCACTAGGGGGCAGCTCTTGCATTTAGTGTCTGCCCCCTGGTGGTCAGTGCATGTCATAGTGACTGGTCAACCAGTTGTTCTGGTCATTCTGCAGTTGTTGTTTTTTTTATATAGGAATACATTATTTATATTCATTTAAGGTGTGCAATATAGTGATTTGACATTATTATACCTTATAATGTTATCACCCCACTAATTCTAGTAATCATCTGTCACTGTGCAATATAACCCAATTGTGCAGAAACTTTTAGGCAATATGCTTGAATAATTAATACAGATAAATGTGAGAGAAAATTACCATATTTGCAGGGATTGGAGTAAATGAAGGTGCTAGATGAAAAAAATTGTTTGACTAATTCTTTTGAATTTTGGTAACCTGAGGACAGGGAAAAAATACTGGATAAAGAAACAATGAAACTAAGACTTCACATATGAAGAAGTGTTCTTTAGAAAAAGATTCAGGACAGGGAATAGCAAGCATTCAGGCCTATGGAGAGAAGGAAACATGGTAAACATCAGGGACTGATCACTGTGGCTGCAGCCAGGAGAATGAGGAGATGTGAGGAGCTTGAGGGAGCTGTAGAATGAAGGAGTAAAAGCTTTCCTATGTGAGCTCTTCTTAGAGTGTGTTATTGACAATTATACGTTGAGAGACCGGGTTCTAATTTCCCTTTGTATGAATATGGAGTGGATTTACTAACTTGTGATGAAAATCATGGTGAAAGCACCATGGCAAAAGTAGCAGTACATAACTTCTAAGGCCGGGGGATAAGAAGCAATGGCCATCTTTGGAACCCAGCACCTGCATGCAAGGTTTCTCTCCTGAGCTCCAGCTGAGGTCTCAGCTGACAGTCAGCATCAACTGCACAGCACAGGACTGCGGGAACCTTCACGTGATTCTGAGTGCTGATACCAAGTGGTTCCTGCTAAACCCTGTCCAACATGACAGGTGAATGTTCTAATTATTTTAAGCCACTGAGTTTTATGGGGATGTATACATAAACTATGTACCCTGATCCACCACTCTTTAATGCGTTCTTAGATCAAATTATATTAAACTAGAGGCCCATTGCGCAAAGATTCGCACAATAGGCCTTCCTTCGCCTGGCTGCCAGCACCGGCCTCCCTCCGGCCCCCGGGATTCAGGCCTTTTGTCCAGCTGCAGCAGTGAGACTTGCTTCTCTGTTCCGGCTGCACCCAGCTTCTCCTTTTTTTTTTTTTTCCAGCTCCTCCAGCGGAGCCCAGGGTGGACTGGAAGCCTGGGTTGCCAGGGGCATGCCACTCCTTAGGCAGAGTACAGGGCCTGCGGGAAGCTTGGCTACCTTCGTTGCCAGGAGCAACCCCAGCCTCCTGCTCGCTCCTGCTCCATGGCTGCTGCCACCTTCAGTCGTCTTCAGTCTTTGCTCCGCACCTTTGTATGCAAATTAACTGCTATCTTTGTTGGGTTAATTTGCATAGTCACTCTGATTGGCTGGTGGGTGTAGCGGAGTGAGGGAGTGATGGTTAATTTGCATGTTTCTCTTTTATTAGTGTAGACTAGAGGCCCATTGCAGGAAGATTCCTGCAGGAATAGAGCTTCCTGAGCCAGAGTGAAGCAGAGAAGGGAGCCAAGCCCACCGAGGCAGGCTTCGCTCCCTTCTCTGCTTCCTCCCTTCTTCCCGTCTCTGCTCCGTCTCCGCTGCCTCGCTCCCTCCCTTCTGGACCGCTTTGCTCCCTTCTGCAGCACTTGGCTTCCTTCTAGGCCGTCTTAAGTCTTTGCTCCCCATCTGTGTATACAAATTAACCACCATCTTTGCTGGGTTAATTTGCATATAGTCACCCTGATTGGCTGGCTGGTGGGCATGGCTTAGGTGTCTTGGAGTGATGGTTAATTTGCATATTACTATTTTATTAGATTAGATTGTCTGAAATTCCCTATACATACCATGTTGTTTTTTTCCAGACCCAGGGCTTTTGCAAATTCTGTTAGTTATTCTCAAACACCCCACTTTCTGAGTAGGGCTATTATTTAAGACTCGATTCATGGCACTTCTTCTAAGGGGCTTCTCATAACCCCTGTTTGCATTAGAATTCCATCCTTAGTTTATCTTTTCATTGTATATAATGTTATATAGATGCTGGATTGATACAGAAATGAATTAATAAGCTAAAAGTACATTTCATTACAATTAAAATACATAATATACCAACATATGTTTGGAAATGATATAGAGGAATTTCTCTGTCTACCATTCTAATAAAAGTCAACCTTAGTAACTGATATTAATTTCAGAATCTTAAACCTGAGCAGATTTAATGCAGCTGTGTTAGCTCTGCAATGTTCGTGTTTCCTATCATTTAGAGAAATATAGTTGGTTGGTGATTCCATCAGTGAATTGAATCATACCATTTTGGACACCTAGGTGGTAACAACAGTATTGGCATTTTATTGTTGCTAAGAGTAAACTGTCTCCTTGGGCTGCTTAATGTGTAGAAATGTTCTCTCAGATTGAAGCTGTGGATACAGATCTTATTCTGTAAACCTAATCTCTCCACAGTCTATGGATGTTGCTATCAATGCTTTCATTCTCTCTCATCTCACCTCCACTCCACTGCCTTATCTCCTCTCCCCATGCAGCTGTCTCCAATCACACTCTTTGGCGTCTACTCTATTTTCTCTTGCACTCTCCCAGGAGTTCAGACACTCCGGGCCTACCTGTGGCCAATGGTTATGCTTTCCTTAACCATGACAGGTAATTCACAGGGGTCTAGTGAGGGGCTGTATGGGACTGGGATTCACAGCTATTCTATGATGAATTTAAAGTTAATCGACACTATGGTTCAGTGATACTTCCTGGCATTTTTTCCCCTCTTTCAGTAAAAGAGGTATCAGTCATGTAATCACAATTGTATGACAATATAGATTGGGGGCAGGGTGCTCATAGAAAAATTGTAAAGAGTTTCGTAGGCCCATTACTCATGTGTAAGTTCCATTTTAAAAAGCATATTTAGGGATTAGCAAATTGGAGAAGGAAAGAAAACATAAAATGTTGCGTAAATTTGTATATAATGGCAGCTTAGATGTCTGCATAATCAAGAGAGCTTAGATTTCAGCAAAACCTAATGTTTTTATTGAGAGCTTTTTTTGTGTACTTGAAATATAAATGGTTAAAGGAAACATAGTATTTAATGATAATGTTCAGTTACGTTTCTGATAAACATATAGTTTAAGTCCAGATTTGGGGTTCATAGTAATTTATAAAGCCATAGTTAATACACAACTAAAAAACTTAAAGAATGTATAAAAAAACAAACCTTGGAAATATTTTTTTAGTAGATCCCTTAGCACACATACAAAAATGTCTGATTCTTGTGTATTGTTCCTCTGTATGAATTTCTGTTTTTATTTTAAATTTCATTCATGGGATTCACCAAAAGTGTGGGATCCAGAACTGATCATGTCTATTCAGTTAAGTAAAAATGGACTTTTCAGCAAATTTATGCACATACACCCTTTGTGTAAAATAAAGAAGGCCCACAGAGGTTGCAGACACATAATCTCTCTCTGATTTAAAATATCCCCTGAAATGGGACAAGAAGTCTGAAAATATTTCTGGGAGTCTCTTGGTATTTAGGATTTGAAATATTAATAAGTAAAAATAAGGCAAAATTGGAAAATGAGTTAGTCTTGATATTAGAATGACCTACCTTATGAAAGGTTGATTGCCAAGTTTGAACTCTTGGGGCTTCCCGTAGGACATTGACTTTTTCATGGACCCAGGCAAGATTTGTTCATCTAAATTTTGAGCATATGCCTGTCTATATACTTTTCTGCATTTGTTCAGAACTAAAATTTACATCCAATTTTTGCTCCTTACTATTTGAGACAGAGAATCTTTTGGAATGCTACAGACTATTCAGTTCTATAATAAAACAGCACTAGACACCTGTGTAATGTTATTATTTATCTATGTACTTGCCAATGCTTACCTATAACTGAGGATTGGATTGGATCCTACTGGATATTTCAGAATTAAAGAGTCCTTTTATCCTCAGATATATATATGTATATATTTTTAAATGTGTACCTTAAGTGCTTATGGTAATGACATACATTTAATTATAGTCCTTGTGAGAATTGTTCCCTAATAGAAAAAGTCTTCCTGAGTCTCTGTTCTATTTTATTTCTGCTAGTTTTAGCATAGATATTTACTACTAACTCAGTTAACGCATTACGTTTTTAAATGTTATAATTTTGTTCATTTTATTCCAAGTCTTGAAGTCCCTACTGTTCTTCCTATAATCCATCATAAGTCCTATTAGACTTTCTAAAAAAAGTAGATCTGTAATCAAAATGCTTTTTGTAATAATTATAGATTGACAATAGTCAGAACCATCTTCAGCTGTTATTGGAGAAAATATCTTCAAATGTCATCTAGTTTTATTTCAGACCCTCTCTGCTCATCTTTTTACAGTAGCTAGAATTTAAACAGGAATGCCTCCCTCCTCTTCTCAAGCACTTCAATGGTTTTTCACCTCTGGAAATGAAATCCCAAACCCAAACTGTAACCAAAAGGCCGGACAGAGTAACCATTTTGCTCCTGCTCTTACGTTTTTTTCTGGGCCCCTCCTCTCACACACTGTGCTGTAGCCACCGCGCCTTCCCTCACTGCTGTCCCTCCAGCTCATCAACCTAACCTGCCTCAGGGTTTTGCAGTCATGTTCCTTCTGCCTAAAACGCTTTTCTTATATCTGCCTGTTTTGCTACTTCTTGAGAAACTTATTTTCTTTATGTCCCTTTGAAATGCTCATTCCTAGAAAGCTCTACTGAACAAATGGATGATAACTGAGCTCACATTTCAATCATTTACCTTTTCATTTTTTTCTGTATCAGTCCACCTAATTCAAAGCAATGGTATGAGTGAAGGGATCATATGTTGTTATGTATTCAACAAGAGTATAAGATCGAGATTAATATTTGAGAGGGAAAATCTTTTACAGCACTGTAATCAAGCTCTATCAACAGGCACCATTTAATATAGGTTAGAGGTGTTGGGCCACTGAAAAGAAGGGGGAAAAAAAGAGGATAAATCAGAACTAAAACCTGCAGCAGAAAGTACCTACTACAGGAGACGAGACTGAAGAGAAAAAGAGAAATGCTTGGCTTTCCCAAAGTAGTTCAGTGGAAGCAACCTCAGACTTGTTGCTGAGTTCTCTGTGAAAAGAGCATCCCAGATGCGACTGGAGTCTTTGAGAGGACATATGTCTGGTTCAGATGGAGCTAAGAGAAGATGATGGTTAGAACCAGATAGCACTGCTTGTGATACTCTCTTTGCTGTAGCCATATAAGCAATCCAAGTCAGGAAATGGGAGTTAGAAAATAAGGTTTACCAGTGCTCTCCGGTCCCAATACAGACAGACTGTGTATGTGATAAGACATGAGATTAGAGATTTGAGTATGCACATCTTCATTTTCTATTCTTCAGACACAACTATATTAGTTAAATCATTAGAAAAGCTAAGCACCTGGAATTTATTAGTTCTGTTCCTTGATAAAATGTCTGTAGAGAGTTACAATTTAATACAATACCCTCAAATGAAAAACACTGAAAGAAGAAGTGGAATTTTAGAATAAATGAAATACAAACATGCAGATCTGAGAATCTGTAAATTTAATTTGGTAAAATGGGCTAAACATCCAGGGGTGTTTAGATATATTTATAAGTGCTGGAATAATTGCATAATTTTTTCACATTTGAGTGCCCTCACTATGCTCTTTAACACACTCTTCTTGATTGATGAATATTTACTACAAATGTAGGGAAATACTTTTGGATTAGGAGTATCACAGTGAGTTTGATAAAAATAGATACAAATAAAGCATATCATCAGTGGTTTTATTTTTAGAGCTTATTATAGAAAGACACTGATGACTTTTTAAAAATTGGGTGAGCATATGCTGGTGAAGATCTCATCACTATACCTGCACCTATAAATGATGGTAATAACTATATTTAAACCTTTTCATATGTGATGTGAATATTATGCAAATTTATAATGACCCCAAAAAAAGACTGTGCATATTCCCAAATTTAATTTTAAGGAATTAAATATATAATCTATGCAAAAGTTGTATTCTTGGTTTCTTTATTATAATTCAAATGCTATAAAATTGTTTGAAATTAGTTTGAACTATAATAGGTATATATATATATATATACACTAGGGGCCCAGTGCACAAAAATTTGTGCCCTCGGGGTGGAGGGAGTCCCTCAGCCCAGCCTGTGCCCTCTCACAGTCTGGGACCCCTCAGTGGATGTCCTATGATGGCCCCAGTCTGC
Source organism: Murina feae (assembly GCA_004026665.1). Classification (NCBI taxonomy): domain Eukaryota; kingdom Metazoa; phylum Chordata; class Mammalia; order Chiroptera; family Vespertilionidae; genus Murina; species Murina feae. The sequence continues at coordinate 94,404 of PVJC01001246.1, forward strand.
CAGGCACCTTGTGTGTGTGTGTGTGTGTGTGTGTGTGTGTGTGTGGCCACTGGGGACCTGCCCCCAGCCTCATCTGAGGCTTGGAGCAGTCCTCCTGTGTGTATCTACCTGCTGGGGGCCTGCCCCCAGGCACACCGTGGGGACTTGGAGCAGGCACCCCCTCTATGTTGATCTCTCAGACTCTTGCCCTCCCCTGCATGTTGTTCTCTTTTTTGAGCTGTGGCCAAGGCTGGGTGCTGCCTGCCTCCCAAGCTTGCCTACTGCCCATCTTCCTCCAGCCACCAGAAAGCAGGGAAAACCCCGCCTCGTGGTCAGGCCAACCTTTCCCTGCTCCCTGATCCCCGGAAGGGACCTGGGAAGCCGCCAAGCAGGCCGCCGACTCTTTCCCACTCACCTGTCCCCTGCTGCCTTCCTTTCCCACTTCCCGGTGCTGCCAAGGGGTCTGGGGAGCTGCCAAGCTGGACCCCGGCCCCTGCAGCCTTGCTTTCCTGCTCCCCGGTGCCCCACAAAGGGCCTGGGCAGCCACCAAGCAGGCCGAGACCGCCTGCCGCCTCTTTCTCACTTCCCAGCCCGCCACCTTGCTTTCCCACTTCCTGGTGCCCTGCAAGGGGCCTGGGAAGCCCACCAAGCAGGCCACTGACCCCCTGCCACCTCTTTCCTGCTCCCCGGTGCCCCTCCAAGGGCCTGGGAAGCCCACCAAGCAGGCTGCCGACCCCCTGCCGCCTCTTACCCGCTTCCCGGTGCCCTCCAACTCTGCTGCCTGTTTCCCACTCACGGGTCCTGGGTCCTGCGCTGTTCCACCCTACAGCCGATCTGTGCACTCGGGAGGTCCCTCAGCCCTGCCTGTGCCCTCTCACAGTCTGGGATCCCTCGGGGGATATCCACCTGCTGGTATGCCTGACCAGCCTGGGTGAGGGACTTTAAAGCTGCCCACAGCTCCCATTGACCCAATGTCCCAGCAAGGCTGGCTGGACACAGGTTCTGGGGTTTATCTCCTATAATTGATGCTGTTCCTTTAAGGGCTGGGGTTTGTTTATCTTCTATAATTGATGCTGTTCCTTTAAGGCGAGGCCTTTTACTAAGGAAGCCTCCTCTGCCTCACCTCACGGCTTCTATAATGAAACAATTGTTACTCTTAGACTCAGGCCTGGTTTCAGCTCCTTATGTTGCAAATTGTTGCAAATGTGTTTTGCTTCAGGCAAAAGGCTAAGGAACCAGCGCGCAGGTAGTTTCCCTTTCGCTCCTGCTGCAACGGATGCTGCCTAAATGTTTACTCAGGTCCGTGAGTGGCGGCTGCCATGTTGGCTGGGCTAATTTGCATATAGTTGCTCTGATTGGCTGTTGGGCATCCCGGAGAAACGGTTAATTTTACTATTCCGCTTTTATTAGTTTAGATATATGAACCAGGGTTCCTAACTACCAAAAGCTTGATCAAACACTGGAACTCAGTGCTGGGTTGCTGTGCTAGCCAAGCATGGACTGTCAAGGGGCTGTGGATCAGGCCCAGAGAGAGGCCTGCAGAAAGGCAGGGTCTGATCCGCAGCCTCTGTGGCAGCTGTTGATCAGCTGTTGCCTCTCTCTTTCTCTCCGGGCTTCTCCAGCAGTCATGCCTCTGTTTCTCTCTGGGCCTCTGTGAGGGCTGCTAATCAGGCCCAGAGATAGACCTGGAGGTACTGACTGGCATAGAAACTGACCAATCAGAACCTAACCTTGGTGAAGTGCCAGGAGCCAATGGCTGCCTAGGGGGCAGAGCTTTTAATGCTTACTGGCATTGAAACCAACCAGTCAGAGCCTAATCTGGGTGAACTGGGAAGGCAAAACCTAAGGTGGGGGCTGAGGAGGAGTTTTAAGGGCAACAGCTGTTTGGTGTAAGGTATAAGAAAGCATTTCAATTTTTTAATGATTGCTTTCACAGTATAGTGCATATGGCTGGCTATCAGTCTAGATATAAGGATTATGTGTTTTTGTCTGCAAAGAGCATCTCTTCCTGCTGAAAAATCTCCCCCACCCCCATTTAAGCAATCCTATCCTATATAATTTATTTATACTAATAGAAGGGTAATATTCTAATTAGACCAGTTGACTGGCCATCTTCTGGACATCCACCTTTTTTCTGGACAAACCCATTGTGGTAGGGGTCCAGGCAGAGGCCATTAAGGGAAATCAGGCTGGCAGGGGAGGGCAGTTGGGAGCAACCAGGCCAGCAGGGAGGGTAGTTAGGGGCTGACAGAGACATGGTTACGGGTGATCAGGCTGCCAGGCAGAAATAGTTAGGGGAAATCAGGCAGGCAGGCAGGCAAGCATTTTGGAGCCAGCAATCCTGGATTGTGAGAGGAATGTCTGACTGTCAGTTTAGGCCTGATCCCACTAAACTGGCAGTTGGACATCCCCCGAGGGATCCCAGATTGGAGAAGGTGCAGGCTGGACAGAGGGACACCATCCCACACACACACAGTGCACAAATTTCATGCACCAAGCCTCTAGTCTGTGGATATTTATCAATAGCTTTTTAATTAACTCTCTTGTAGCTATCGTGGCAAATAATCTGTGGTTACTTATGTTGCAGGTAAATCTTTTTTTTTTAAATATCTTTATTGTTCATATTGTTACAGTTGTTCCTCTTTTTTCCCCCATAGCTCCCCTCCTCCCAGTTCCCACCCCATCCTCTGTCCCCCTCCCCCCGCATCCTCATCCATAGGTGTACAATCATTGTCCATTCTCTTCCCGCACCCCCAACACCCTTTACCCCTGAAAATTGTCAGTCCACTCCCTTTCTATGCCTCTGATTCTATTCTATTCACCAGTTTATTCTGTTCATCAGATTTCTTATTCACTTGATTTTTAGATTCACTTGTTGATAGTTATGTATTTGTTGTTCATAATTGTTTATCTTTATTTTTTCTTCATCCTCTTCTCAAAGGATACCTTTCAGTATTTCATATAATACTGGTTGGGTGGTGGTGAACTCCTTTAGCTTTTTCTTGTCTGTGAAGCTCTTTATCCAACCTTCAATTCTGAATGATAGCTTTGCTGGGTAAAGTAATTTTGGCTGTAGGTTCTTGCTGTTCATCACTTTTAATATTTCTCGCCACTCCCTTCTGGCCTGCAAAGTTTCTGTTGAGAAATCAGCTGACAGTCGTATGGGTCTCCCCTTGTAGGTAACTAACTGCTTTTCTCTTGCAGCTTTTAGGATTCTCTCCTTGTCTTTTGCTCTTGGCATTTTGATTATGATGTGTCTTGGTGTGGTCCTTCTTAGGTTCCTTTTGATTGGGGTTCTCTGCGCCTC
>PVJC01001247.1:0-78198 GCA_004026665.1 Murina feae
GGGAAAGCAAGGCGGCGGGCCAGGGAGCGGGAAATAGGCAGCAGGGGATCTCGGCCTGCTTGGCGGCTGCCCAGGCCCTTTGTGGGGCACCGGGGAGCAGGAAAGCAAGGCTGCAGGGGCCGGGGTCCTGCTTGGCGGCTCCCCAGACCCCTTGGCAGCACCAGGGAGTGGGAAAGAAAGGCAGCAGGGGACGGGTGAGTGGGAAAAAGTCGGCGGCCTGCTTGGCGGCTCCCCAGGCCCTTTGGGGGGCACTGGGGAGCGGGAAAGCAAGCTTTTGGGGGCTTGGGGCCTGCTTGGCGGCTTCCCAGGTCCCTTCCGAGATCAGGGAGCAGGAAAAGGCTGACCTGACCATGAGGCAGGGTTTTCCCTGCTTTCTTTCTGGTGGCTGGAGGAAGATGGGCATTAGGCAAGCTTGGGAGGCAGGCAGCACCCAGCCCTGGCCACAGCTCAAAAAAGAGAACAACATGCAGGGGAGGGCAAGAGTCTGAGAGATCAACATAGAGGCGGTGCCTGCTCCAAGCCTGGGGGCAGGCCCCCAGCAGGTAGACACACACAGGAGGACTGCTCTGAGCCTCAGATGCGGCTGGGGGCAGGTCCCCAGTGGCGACACACACACACACACACACGTACACACACATACACACACACACACAAAAGGCGCCTAGCAGACTGGGGCCATCATAGGACATCCACTGAGGGGTTCCAGACTGTGAGAGGGGGCAGGCTGGGCTGAGGGACCCCCACCCTCCCCCCATGCACAAATTTCGTGCACCGGGCCCCTAGTATATGTATAATCCAGTTAGCAAAGACTAAAACTACTGTCACCTAGAAGGAAAACATAACCATACCCTTGTTTTCCTTGTTGTCAGTGTTCCCTCTCTATAACACATTATCTATGAAGACTGTCAATTCAGCAAGCTTTGAGTTGCTCAGCAGGCACTTCCCATATCACTTAGCACTAAGACCCTACTGAGGATAGTTATTATTGATGAACATTGTATTCTAATCTAATCTAATAAAAGAGTAATATGCAAATTGACCCTCACTCCATTATACCTGCAAGCCATGCCCACAAGCCATGCCCACCAGCCAATCAGGAGCAGATATACAAATTAACTCAACTAAGACGGTGGCAGCCACAGAGCTGGAGTTGCCTCAGGCAGTGAAGAAAGCCAGAGCCCTGCGGGCCCTGAGCCCTACTAGAGGCTACAAAGTTTCAATTATAGAAGATAAACCCCAGATATCTGCCAGGCTGGGACCTTGGGTTGCCAAAGGCAGCCCAGGCTTCCAGTGGGGGAGGGGGGAGGGAGGGACCAAGGCAACAAAGTTTCAATTATAGAAGTTAAATAAATCCCAGTTACCTGCTTCTAGCCAGGCACCCCAGTAAGGACCCAAACCCTGAAGGGGCTGTGGGCAGCCTAAAAACGGCCCTCACCCAGGCTAACCCCCCCATGGGATGAGGGTCCCCACTGGGGGGCTTGGCAAGCCTGCAAACAGCCATCAGTCCCTCACCAAGGCTGGCCAGGCATGCCAGCAGATGGACATCCCCCAAGGGGTCCCAGACTGCGAAAGGGCACAGGCTGGGCTGACGGACCCCCGCTGAGTGCACAAATTTTTGTGCACCAGGCCTCTAGTAATATAATAGAACTGGCAGTGAAAACGTATATACAGCCCTGTGGAGGACAATCTAAGTAAACTAAGTAAAGCACAAAAGACGAAAATGAATAGAGACATGATAGATAATTATGTAGAAAATGCAGTTTGACTAACAATTATAACTTTTGAGTATTTGACAAGATTTAAAATATACACAATCAAAGGAATAATTAACGCAACATTTCTGAGTAGAAGACAGAGAGAGAGACAGACTTGATTATGTATGTGAAAGAGGCTAAGCACATTCCAGGAAAACTATCTACATATCCACTGGCACAAGAGCTGGATAACAATCCTTGGGAAAAACACTGCAAGTATCCAAACAGACAAAGGGGTTTCCTACTAAGGAGCTAATACGACTGGCTCCATGGCTTCTGGCCACCAGATGTCCATTGACATGAGATACAGGGACAGACCTTTGAGTCTTAATTCATAAATATCCCCAATCAAGTAGCTGCTCTATAACAATGCAATAGAAAGCTTTCCTCAGATATTTACAAGTTCAGAATAGGAAGCATCTATTTTAATTAAAAACTGAAATATCTATGTGTATGTGCATATATTTTAAACTTAAAGGTATATGTATGGCCACATATATACTGAATTTTCAAGAGATAAATAAAATATATGCCATTTATATATGCATATGTGTCTGCATGTATGTATGTACACACATACCATATCAGAGTGATGGATTTTAAAAATATGAAATTTAAAATATAAAAGGAAGATTCTAAAGAATTTAAGCAAGTTTTGTATCTAAAGATGTAAATATGATTGTACAATTAAACAAACATAAAAATCCCAGGAGAAAGATGTAGAGTACACATTCTGTGTTTTTGAGGTGGACAGAGGGAGGAGAAAGAGGAAGGGAACCAGGAGGATGCAAAGACCCATTTGTACAGGGGACCAAAGTTATTTTCCACACTTGACTTGCTAATCACTAAGCTTAACTACAAGTGTGTGTTTTGCCTACATATGTGAGAGTTAAGGAAAGTAATTTGGTAATGTATGTTATGAAATTTAAAATATCTATGCACCTTGGATCCAGAAATCCCCTGTCTAGGAGTCATCTGAATAGATAATGAAATTTAAAAATTTATGACAACATGAAAAAAATGGGAATTCTTAGCTTCCAGAAATAGAGGAATGGTTAAAAGAAAACACTCTTTAGCAATCTGAAGAATTATAAAATTCCTTAAATTGGAAAAGACCATGTAATAAAATGGAAAACAGAGCAAACTATGACATAAAATAGGATGCAAAATTGCACAATCCTTTTTATCACAATTTTGAAAATATATATAAAGATTAGAAGAAAACAAAGCAAACGTTATGGTAATGTTAGGAGGTATTTAATTTATTCAGAATACTTTTTCTATAATTTTAAAATAGTATATGCTCACTATACAAATGCAAAAAGTGATTATTTAGAAAAATACAACCCCAGAAAATACCATCCACAAAGATTTTATTATAATTACATTTTAGACAGCAAGATGTAAACTACCACAATGAAACAGAGTTCCTTATATTACTGTAAAGCTAAGATGGTGTTTGAAACAATTCAGCCCTACTTTTTCTAACTTGCCCTTGTCAGTGTGTTCTAAAACATTTCACCCCAGTTAGGATTGAGGAGGAACACCAAATTACACCATGACATGTAAGATGTTTTAAAATCTTTAGGAAGGTGCAGCATTAAAAAGACATCTGTTCCTTGGCTAAAACTTATGCAAATTAGAATAATCTTGAAAATCTATTTCAGGAAATGTGCCTTTCACTCTTTAATGCATGTTTCAAGTGATTAGGATGACACAATTAAAGTGTTTAGAGGTTTATAAGTATGCTAAACCTTGCATATCCGTGTAACATAAGCCTATTTAATGCAAACTTTCTATTGCCTGATCTGGGTCAGTTGTAAGCAAACCCTATTATAAATGAATTCTAACGATATGAGAATTTCATGTATCATTCGTTTTAAGCAGAGTTTAAAATACTGTAATACTAAATCAAAGCTTGCAGACATCTAAACTCCCTCCAAATACTCTTCATGTTATAATCAGGGTAATTTAGGGCAGAACCTGTTAAACCCTGTCAACACTCTTGTCACTACTGATACAGGGTTCCCAATTCACCTTTGGGCAAAGCATCTCAGGTCAGGAGACCAGGAGGCCAGCTGTTCAAACCTATAGGACTCTCATACCTACGGGAATTTCCACAATCAGGAAAGGACTACCACAAGAAGTGATGCTTACCTCAAAAATTATTTTGTCACCTTAATAAGAAGGTACATGTTTGAAATCACATGGCAAGGTAACACATGGTTGCCTCATTCTTGACTGACATGTGATCCAACATAAATTCCTCCAATGATTCATGTTAAACACAACAAACAAATCAATTCAGGAATACCAGCCTTCACAGCTTCTACCATCTCTCCTCTAGCCATCTCCAATTCCTCTTCCCCACACACTCTTGACACAAGCGAACCTGACTCCCACTGCAGACGCTTCAGTTGAAATGGCTCCACTGCAGCCACCAAGGACTCCACAAGCCTCCGGAGACTGCTTGCTCCATCTCTCATGACTAGTTCCTGCAGAACTTTACTTTGTAAATCACACTCATTCCTTCTCTGCTATTCTCTGTGTTTCCTGCCTCCTTCTATCACCCTGGGACCATTGTCTACTTCCTTCCTCCTTCTTCCAGCCACTTTGCACCAAGAGCAAGGTTCAATCCTAGGTGCTCTTTCATTTTCCATAGGAAAATCCAGTAGACTACTGGGTCGTCAACAATTACCAAATAGCCAGAGACTTCCAAATATGTATTCACGCTGGACCACCCTCTTGTGGCCCAAGCCTGTGTAGCTGGCTATACACCAAACAGGTCCCTTTGGATGTGCCACGACTCTTCAAAGCACCTTACTTCATTTTTGTATCTTCCAAACCTGCCTAGAAGAGCACTTAGAACATCACCAGGACTCGACAAAGGTATGTGAAATATATGAAGAAGTAATTAGTTCATTAGCTGGATGTAATCTGCCTCATAACAAGAGAATCTGAAAATATAAAGCTATCTGTCTGGTCTTCTAGAGTGTGTGTGTGTGTGTGTAATTTTTAATTGATTTCAGAGAGGAAGGGAGGAGAGATAGAAACTTCAATGGTAAGAGAATCCTTGATCGGCTGCCTCCTACATGCCCCCCACTAGGGATCGAGCCCGCAACCCAGTCATGTGCCCTTGACCGTAATCAAACCCAGGACCATTCATTCCACAGGCCAACACTCTATCCACCAAGCCAAATCAGTCAGGGCAGTACTACTTTTTAATTGAACAGGTTATAATGGTCATAGACACTTCAGGCAGTTTTCACCCTGCCCTCACAGTAGACTCTATATGGGTAAAGTAGAGACTAGAGGCAGAATGAACCCATCACCCTCACTTAGGGGGATTTGGCTATACACAAAGCCACAACACAAAGTCAGGAATAAACCCCCCAAATCATTCTAATTGTATAATAAATGTTTGCCTTTGACTTTGTTTCGATTCCCCTTGCTCAGCAAGAACAAGGGCAGAAGTTAAATTGTAGTCTCATATTCAGTGCTCTGTTCTAATAAATTGAATGAATACTAACACAGCATATTGTAAATTGTATCAAATTTGACAAAGATGCTATTATTGATACTTTTGAGGAAAAGATACAAGAATTATACTTGGTTTTAAATATAAAATTTTGAGGAGTGATGATTATAATTTTAAGTGGCCTAGACTATTTTCTTATATATTACATTTTTTTAAAAAAATTAATTGATTTTTAGAGATTGAGGAGGAAGGGAGAGGGAGGGAGAGTGAGAAATAGAAAGAGAGAGAGAGAGAGAGAGAGAGAGAGAGAGAGAGAGAGAGAGAGAGAGAGAAAGAAAGAAAGAAATATCAATGCGAGAGTAAAACACTGCCTCTCATACATGCCCCAACTAGGGATCAAACTTGCAGCCCAGGCATGTGCCCACCCGGGAACTGATCTGGCAACCCTTTGGTGTGCAGGACAGCACCCAACTAACTGAGCCAAACAGGCCAGGGCTCTTACAAATTGCTTTTAGAAGAGTTTGGGAGATAAGCATATATTGGTCAAATGAAGAAATTCATTTAGGTGGAAAAAATAATTTGACTTATTTTAAGTTTAGTTTTTTTTTCTTCTTGATGTAGAAATGAAAAATATTTCAAAGTATCCTAAAGTTCTGCCAGTTAGTAACATATCATTTGTCAGCATAGCAGTAGATTGTATATAATATATATTAGCCAAAAGAAAAGATCAGTCACCATAAAAATAAAAATGACATAGGAGAGTCCTCATTTCAACCTTGAGTCCTGCTTTGATGGAGAGGCACTGCCAGAGCCTTGTGTTTAGTGGAAATCTCAACTAGGTCACCAGCTACTTTAAGTAGATAAGTTTGGTCACACAAAGAAAGGTCAAGGACGAGTCCAAATCTCAGGATCACAGCAGAAATTGACTGATGGATCTATTGTATCAATACACTGGACTTTTCACACGACTCCTTCTACTCAAATATTGGGTCACAGAATGCCAATTTCACTCACTACAGTGTGTCCCTGAGCTTACCATTATCAATGTCCTTCAAAATCTGCCCCATTATGTTCTTTCTTTCTTTCTTTAATTTTTAAATCTTTATTGCTCAGATTACAGTTGTTACTCTTTTTTCCCCCCATAGCTCACCTCCTCCCAGTTCCCACCCCACCCTCTGCCCTTACCCCCCCCCCACTGTCCTCATCCATAGGGGTACAATTTTTGGCCAGTCTTTTCCCCCACCCCCAACACCCCTTTCCCCCTGAGAATTGTCAGTCCCTTCCCTTTCTAAAGGAAAGGGGCTGCCCCGTTATGTTCTGACTTTATCTCTCAAATCACCGTGCTCCCCCAGTGCTGCCCTGGGACCCTGAAGAAGCCAGGCTCCTTGCTTTTCCTGAGAGCACCCAGATATAAAGCGTCTGCAAGCCCAGCACCTAGCACAAGACCTACAGTTAGGTGCCAAGTAGGTAGCCCCACTGCCATTCACAGTCCTCTTAAGAATTTAGTAAGACCAGCGTAATAAAGATTATTCAACAGATATTTTGAGTGTCAATTATGTTCAGACCCTTCTAGGCCTGGTAGCCAGCCATGAACCATACAGACTGAAGTCTCTTGCTTCATAAACATTACATTTTTGTGGAGGACAGACTAAATGAGTAAGTGAAAGTGTTACGTGGGAAAGTTAAAGCGGGAAGAGGGAAGGAGGAACTGAAGTAGAGAAGTGGGTCAACATAGACCGGTGCAGGAAGGGACAACATTTGGGGAAAGACCGAAAGGGTTGGGAAGACCATCCTAGACAGAGAGAGGAACAAAGACTGAGGTAAGAGTATGCTGGCAAGTTCCACAGGCAGCCCGAGGCCAGCTGGGCCAGAGCACAGACCCTGGATGTGCGGAGAGACAGATAGAATGGATGGTCGCAGTCCTTGTTATACTTTGTCCTTTGTTCTCAAAGAAGTAGGGCACGATCTCGGTGGGATTTGATTTGAGGAGTGAAACATCTCACTTAGGCTTGAAAATTATCGCTCTGGCAAATGTTAACTGCAGGAATAGGGGAGGGGAGCCAAAAGAGTGGCTTCCACAGAAGCTGGAAGAGCAGCCGGGGATACTGGGAGGAGATGATAGTCACCTGGACCTGGGACAGCACAGGGAGGATAAGTTGTTGGACTCAAGATGTGATCCAAAGGTCGACATGACACTTTACCAAGGGACTGAATGTGAGAATGAGGAAAAAGAAGAGAGTCAAAGATATTTGGTTTGGGGCCTAAACCATTGAATAATGTGACATTTACAGACAGAGGAAAGACTGTAGAAGGAACATGTTTGTGCAAGGGGTGCTGAAATTGTTCTCCTGCAGGCAGAGAAGTTTGACTCATGGGAGAGGAGATGTGGATGAGGACATTTGTCTCCAGGCAACAGGCTTGGAAGATAGGAATTAGGGATCATATGGAATGTAGAGATAGTATTTAGAACCATGAGATGTAATAGAGACCACCTGAGGAAGGAATGATACTGCAGAGAAAAGGACCCAAGATTAGAAGTTGGGAGGAGAAGAATCCTATATAATAAATGGATAATATGCAAATTGTCCCCTTGACTGGGAGTTCCACCGGAGTTTGACGAGGGGGCACCCGCGGTCCCCCTCCTCCCCCTTCCCCCCACCAGCCAGGCCTGATTGGCTCCAATTGGAGTGGGCCAGCTGGACACCACCCATGCATGAATTTGTGCACCCGGCCTCTAGTAAGCCAACAAATGAAGGAGAAGCCAGTGAGAAAGCATTGACAGCAGTAGTTCTCAACCTTCTGACCCTTCAAATACAATTCCTCATGTTGTGACCCAACCATAAAATTATTTTTGTTGCTACTTAATAACTGTATTGTTGCTACTGTTATGAATCGTAATGTAAATATCTGATATGCAGGATGGTCTTAGGCGACCCCTGTGAAAGGGTCGTTCAACTGCCAAAGGGGTCACGACCCACAGTTTGAGAACCGTTGATTGAGAGGATCTTTCCAGAACAAAGTGTTTCAAGATAAAGGGAGTGTCAATTACAATCATTAATCAAGTAAGGCAGGCCCCCAACCTGACCACAGCATCTGCTAACCTGGAGGCCTTCCGTGGCCTGACAAAAGCAGTTTCAGTGGGTGAGCTTCCCAAAGTCCTCACTGGGGAGACTAAAGAGAAAATGTGATGCTGGAGGTGGGGAGAAAATATAGTCAAAGCTTTCTAGAAAATATCATGTGATTCTTAAAGTCAGTTTTCCCCAGACACTACTGAGCCACTTGAAAAGTGGCAGATTCCAGGCCCAGCTCAGAGATTTGGTTAAGTGTGGGAGTGAGGTGGGGCCCAGAGATCTATTTTTAACTAAAATGAGGGAGGAAGATGTTGCCAGTTCTGCCTGCAGCACTTTTGGAGAATGGTCTGGTCTCCCGGATGGAAGTTTCTGTTATTTCTGATAACCTATTAGGTCAACAAAAAAAGCTAACCTATTACCAACAATCAATCAACAAACCAAACGTTCCTCTGAACCACCTACAACATCTACTCCACTGAGCAGTTAGGCCTTAGGCCTCTTGGCATTCCTATATTACTTGGGCGCAAGACTGTGAATATAAAGATGTTTTTGAATAAGAGCAGAACGTTCTACTCATGTTGGAGTCAGGAACTCTCCTGGGAAAACTCAGGCTGTCTATAGTAGGAAGATACCCTTAGCCACATAGGAGAGCTATAAAATTATTAAAAAATATTTTTTTCCCATATTCATCAGTAGTCAGGGGTTTCCATCAAGAAATGGGCTATTTCCTACTGGGTGAGGGGCCTATACATTTATGGATTAACACGTAAGAACCTTGAGTGGGTTTTATTTTCTGAGCATGAAAGCAGTTGTGGATTCAAGGACGTGAGTGTGTCGCCTGCCACATTGCATCTCTCACTTGTGGGCATGCGCATAAACCACAGGAAGGGAAAGAAGGTTCCTCCTGGAGCAAGGTGTGTCAAAGATATGCTCCCCCCATGTCTCTGCGGGGAGAGGAGAGGCAGTACTCAGAATCTGATCACATGTATGTTGATTTAATTAAGGATTCAAACATTCAGACTTGTTTTGGTGAAGAAAAACACTCGCTCTGTATTGTTATGTTCTCTAAAACAAAGGAAAGCAGAACATATGAATTAGCACCACTTCTCGTCAAGTCGTCCTCTTACCCTTAAATCTGGGTTCCATATTAACTATAGTGATGTGTTAGGGAAGACCACAGGTATTGTTGTGCCCTCCCTCCCTCCCCCCACACCACACACACACATATACACACACACACACATCTCAAATGATAATAAATGAGAAACAGCGATGGCACTGTCAATCCCCAGAGGGAAAGTAGGGGAGGGTGGGGGTAGGGGGGAGAGATCAACCAAAGGACTTGTATGCATGCCTATAAGCCAAACCAATGAACTCAGACAACAGTGGGGTGAGAGCATGAGTGGCGGGGGGAAGGTTGGGGTTATTGGGGGGATGAGGACACATTTGTAATACCTTAACCAATAAAGAAATTAAAGATTAAAAAGAAAAAGATAATGAATGGAGGCCCTGAGGAGGTACCCACCTCCCAGCAACCTTCTCAAATGTAATTTTCTGCAGGGTATACGCGTCATGCACACACACAGAATTGATCTATATTGTCATTGCAAAATAGGAAAGAGGACTAGAAATTATGAAGATTTCTGAGAGTCAGAGAAAAGGTTTAAAGGTTACTGGCAAAGCCTACAAAACTGCAACCCAAAACATCCCCAAGAGGAAACTACCATGAAGATAAGGGCTGAACTAGAGAAACTCCAAGCTCAGATGGAACACAGAAAAAATAAGAAGGTTCTCTTGGGCCACAGTCTGTGTGATCCATCTAAACGTCATAATCTGTGGCCACACCCCTCCTATACATACTAAAGACAAGAAGCGGGGAATAAAGAATTATTACTTTATTAGTCAGAACAAGAAATAACTGTTCCCTGCTAAAGATGAATCACATCCTGGGGAGGAAGGGCCAGGGGGCTGGGGAAGACTTGGGGACTGGGTTCTGTGTGAGGGTGGGTGCCAGGAAAGAAGCAAAGCAGAGCTTGAATTCACTGGAGACCCTGCAGCAGACACCGTGGGCCTGTTCAGTAGGACGGTTCCAGTCAGAGCTATCATCTTGGAGGCCTTCTAATGTCATGTGCAGAGTCCGAGGCCATTTCTTCACTGTGACACCCCAGTGCTCAAGATACTTGAACTTGCCCAACACCTTCCAGGAAGAGGCCAAATATGCAGAAGGAAACAGCTCCCTGACGACCAGTTAACGAATATTTCAATATGGTTCCCTACACAAGACCATTACTGTAGAATGGGCAGAGGGCAAAGCAGGCTGCTACTGTTCATTTTAAGATTTTTAAATATGACCAAGGAAAAGGCAAACAGAACTAGAAGACAGGAGAGCAAGAATAAGGACCCTCTTTTGGCAATGGGCCCCTGCCTTCTGAAAAATAAAGAGATTTCGGTTGGGTGGGGGCTGCCTACTATTTCCATGGGGCAGCCCCCTCTTTCTAGTTTGCAGTCTTTCTCTGCCAAGGGAGAAAGTGGAAAGGGGGAGCAGTGGGAAAATACAAGTGCTCAGAAATTACATAATAATTTGCTCCTTCTACTTTGCCTATAAAGACTCTGAGCTTACACTGTAGTTGTTTTCTATTATCAGGATGAACAGCTTCCAGGAACAGCGGGTCTACAGAATCAACTACTAATCATACAAGGGAGATTTTCAGCATGGTTTCAGAAGATAGAGAAAACATATTAAGCAGAAGATGCCCCCCCGCCCAAAACAAAGGACCTTAGTAGCAACCTCTTTAATTTTTCTCAACAAAGAGCCTACATCAAATACAATGTTTCCTGACACCTTCCACCCTCAATTCTGTAGCTTGTTATACATGAAGAAATTTGAGATTCTCCTCCAAAATGTCTCAAATGCCTTGTGGTACAGTGACTAACACGCCTGATTAAAAAGTACTTCTATCTGTGGCGACCTAGAGGCGGACAGAAGGAAACAGTACGACTCACTTTTGAAAGGTCATTAGAAAACCCTTTTGCCTTGACAGGGAAACTCTCTCTCTTATTTATGTATGTACTAGTGGCCCAGTGCACGAAATTCGTGCACATTAAAAGGTGATCAATTAGAGGAAATATTTTAATATTGTTATTTGCCCTTTCTCTATAATAGAAGTGTCAGAGATTAAAGAAAATTAGTAAAACGTGTATGAAAATCTTCCTCCTGTCAGAGTCTGGGGTGCACCATGGAACTCAGAGTCAAGTCTTCAACCACTCACGTGCACCTCAAAATCGCTTGAGACCCAAACCTGGACAGCCCCCATTCACTGGGCTAGATCCAGACCCAGCTGGTCCTACCCTGTCAAGCCCTGTCAGGTAGGGGGGTGCAGCCTCAGGTACCCTGGGTGCCAGGGCAGGGGGGCATGGCCTGACGTTCCCCTGTCAAGCCCTGCTGGATGGAGGGAGTGGCCTATGATTCCCCAGCCTTGCGCCGGGGCAGGGAGCACAGCCTGAGGTCCCCAGGCCTGGTGCTGGGGTGGGGGGGCGTGGCCTGAGGTCCCCTGGCCCAGCACCAGGGCGGAGGGCACACCTTGAGGGTCCCTGTCAAGTCCCACTGGGTGGGGGGCACAGTCTCAGGTCCCCTGGCCTGGGGCCAGGGCAGGGTGCATGGCCTGAGGTCCCCTGGTCTGTCACCAGGGAAGAGGGTGCAGCCTGAGTTCCTCTGGCCTGGTGCCAGGGCGGGGGGGAACAGCCTGAGGTCCCCTGTCAAGCCCCATGCAGGAGGTGGGTGGGCGAGCAGCCTCAGGTCCCTGTTGATTGCTCCTTAAGGCTCGTTATGGGAACTTAGCCTCAGCTGTGGGTGCAAACTGACAGGAGTGATGGTCAATTTGCATATTCCCTGTTTATTATTATTATATAGGATTTTATTTTTTATTAAATTTACTGGAGTGACATTGGTCAATAAGTTTATACAGGTTCCAGGTGTACAATTCTACAATGCATCATCTGTATACTGCATTGTGTTTTCATCACCACAAGTCTCCTTCCACCACCACTTATCTCCCCTTCTACCATCTTCTTCCTCCCCCACCCCTTTTTCCCTCTGATAATCACCATACTGTTGTGTGTCCATGAGTTGGGGTGGTTTTTGTTTTGTTTTGTTTTGTTTTTGCTTAATCCCTTCAACCTTTTTCACTCTGATTCAGGGAGAAAAGAAGTTGTGTTTTGTTTTTTTTCTCTTAAAGGGCAAAGCAAATGAAGTACGTGGTTTCAAGAGGCTTTAACACTCCCATTGGAAAGTCTAGACAGAAATATCGTAATTCACCG
Organism: Murina feae; assembly: GCA_004026665.1. NCBI lineage: Eukaryota > Metazoa > Chordata > Mammalia > Chiroptera > Vespertilionidae > Murina > Murina feae. The sequence goes on from PVJC01001247.1 coordinate 12,621, forward strand.
CAACTTTTAATTCAGAGAGAGACCTTGTGCCCAGAGCTCCCATCTCTGTGCCAGTTCATCCCTGACGAGAATTACCCAGCAACTCATCATTGCCCATCACCTGAGCACCTGCTGGCCTTCTCCTTCTGGCTTTGCCAGGGCTGATCAAAACGGTCCTTTCCTAGTAGCTTCAGCTGAACAACAGCTTCTCAAAAATACATCCTTCTAATAATTAGGACCTAATTCAGCGTTGCCCCCAGTAAGGCCTCCTGACCAGCAGCGCTAGGGTCACCTGCAAAACTGTTAGAAGTGCAAACCTCTGTCCTGGGCCCGCTGCCCCTGCGGCAGAGACTACAGGCAGGACCCCGCTATGTGGTTTTAGCAAGACCTCCGTGAATTCTGATCCCACTTAACCCGGAGAACAGCCCCATCAATGATCAATAAATTAATAGCCAACTATAGCCACTGATTACCCACAGTTGCCCCTGGCCCAAGTTTAAGTGCAACTAATCCCCTAAATCCATAATTAGTTTCTTGAGTTGCCTTCAGAATAAAACAACTGGAGGTTTTTTAATATCTAATTTTTACACAATAAGTCATTTTTAAAAATATCTCAATGCAAAACCAGCAAAGCTGTACTGCTGGGAAGCTGACATTTGTACTAATGATGGAGGTGCCATTTAAAAAATCAGCATGAGATGAGTGCCCATGATAAATATAGAGCAGGTGCACCTGTGCTGTTACTTTAAAAATATTTATAAGTATTCCCTCTTAAAAACGTTGAGTGGCTAAATCCCTTCAAGGAATGAGCTGTGCAACCTTTGGGATCTGAAGAGTCATAAAACCACTTGGTAGTGGGACAATCACCCAAGACAGGAACTCCATTTTTACAAATACATATTTGGGATAGCAACTCAGACAGTTCACTTACCAGTGGATATTAGTTTAACTATGCTAATTCTTATTTTTGATGAAAATCAGCCACACTTGGACAAGGCAGATGTGTTAAATCGATTTTCAAAAGGCAATTTACTATGATGAGGTTGTTGAGTCAAAAGAACATCAGGGAATTTATGCAAATATTTTTGGGAATTTGTTCTGAGTATGCAAATGCCACATAGTTATCATGCTTCTCATGCAAAATTAAATTTTCTATAATAACAAATCACACTCAAGAATCAGGCTAGTTAACATGAAAAGGACACTCCTTTTTGTGGCTGAAAGGCTGCAAATTGAGGGTACATTGCAGGTGAATCTAATTCCAGCCTCCATTATTGGCATTCATTCAGGTCAAACAAAATCAGCTGAAATGGTAGAGGCAGAGGACTGGGCTGGCTCCGGGCAGCACGTGTATGAATGCAAAACTCAGGAAGTAGAGGCCACGCTTTTGCTCCAGGTCATCTCAGCTGTCCCTGACCAGATGGAGTGTCTATTAGCCTCTAATTACTTTGGAAGGACTCAGTGCTATCATTTATTATTTACCCAAAAAACAAAGCCAAACTGCTATTTTGAATACCTGAGTCCTAGTCGCTGCTCTTCCCTGCCTGCCCAGCCTGGAGGGAATTTGGACTTCCAGCATGCCGGTTCTCCCTGACTCTCTCTGTGAGCTCCCGGCCAGGAGGGCTCCGGGCCTCCTCCTGCTGGCAAAGTTCCCTGTCTGCGACCCTCACCGGGAAACATGGGAATCCGGCTCCAAGTGGCCTCCTGGGCAGCTGAGCTGTTTGCCCAGGCCTGAGAGGTTTCCCGGGGTAGGAAGCTTTCGGCACCAACCCTGGGGAAGCTGTGGGCAGACGAGGCATGTCGGTCACTCTACCGTGATCTACTTTCCTCCACTGCTCCCAGTCTGTGTCCATTACTTATCACTGGGCTTCGTTTCTTTTGAAAAATGCTCCCAATTTCTCTTGGGGGTGCGGGTGGGAGGTGGGCTCTGCCCCAAACTTGAGCTCTACTGGCCAGTTCTAACTCCAGAAGCATTTCTGCTCATCCACTATCCACCAACGAAGGTGAGGCTTCTCCCAGTAGACACAGTCACTGACCCAGGTTTTACTTAATCCCAGGATCACTCTCCTGAGGGCTCATTCTCAGAGGGCTCCCCCCCCCCCACCAGATCAGAGGCCCATAGACAGCTCAGTTAGCATCACGGCCATGCCCCACCCTAGCTACTGTGCTATGAGACCTACTACTGCTCGGGACTCCGCAGTGGGACCAGCCCTTCCACCAGGTTAGACACAGTTAACTACTTGGTTCATTCCAGGCTGATTCACTGTTGAGGCCCCATCTTTACTACTTAAAATATACTTTGCTGTCTCCTATTAGAAGTGAATGGTGTACTTTTGAGATCACAGAGCAGGGGCATAATCCTGTTGCTGTAGACTCTAAGGTAGTCAAGCGCTTTGTCACATTAGTATTGTGTATATAACGACAGAAACAGACTTTAGTAACATTTTTGGCAAAAAGAAAAAAAGCCAAAATTGTACTAACGCTAGAAGAAAACTAGTATTGAAAAGTGCACTTATCTCCTAGTCAGATTTGCTAAGAAGACAGACATGACAGAATATTTGTAAAAGGAAAGGGGGGAAATGGATGCCTGTTGTTGATACATGGACACATCTAGTTTCCTGGTAGAGCTGGCTGCTAAAAGCACTTGACTTCTTCGATTTCAATAGTACAGTCACCTAACTTTCTGCTACATCCCAAACTTGACAATATCATATTCCCTAACCATATACAATGTCTTCAATGCTTTCCCCTCTGCCCTACTTTAAAAAACAAAAAACAAAATCAGGACAGCAAGCAGATTAACTTCCAATTCCAAAGCAATACCTCTATAATTTACTCCAATTTAATAGCACTACTTTCTCAACATTAATTATGCCCTTTCTTAGGCCAATATTAAATTTGATTAGCTAAATCCTAAGTGTTAGTGAAGCATCTATCTTATATAAAAACTTTGAAATTTTAACCCTGCTATTTCTGGCCTCTGTAAATGCCTGCTGGCTTAAATAATAAGGAAAATAAGACTAATTCCATTTCAGACAGGCCATTAAACCTTCCTCAAACTACGTTATCAGTGCTGGCACCAGGCCAACCCTTTGGTTGAGGTCTCAAAGCCCCAGAATATAAAGGCTCTTTAAGAACTAGCAAAGGGGACCGGAAAACTCCATATTTGGGAGACAAAGAGGATAAAATGGTATAAATACAGGAAACTTCCTGTGTGACTTCACCCAGAATTTGAGAGACATTTTCCTCTGGGCCTGCACATATAATAAATGTAACTCCATCTCTAAGAATTGCTTCTCTGGTTTTCTGTAACATTAGTTTACCCAAAAGGTATTTCTCTAAATACTCCATGTCTATCTAACTTTTATACATTAGATAGATAGACTAGAATTAATTTTGTAAAGTGAATATCACCCTTCATCATTTCTTGAACAGCCTATTTTATATATAGTAGGTTTACTTAGCAGAAAGTCAATAGATTTGATTAATTAGGCCTAGTCCTTGTAATCTGTAAAGTATCCATAGTTAAATCAACGATTGTATTAGTACCAACTATGCAAATGATACCCTGAGCCAGGATCCGGCCCTAGGACCTACAGGAGCTGTAAGGAGCTTGACTCCTCTGTGTCTCCATTCCTTACAGAATGAGGCTGTGCAGGTAGCAAACTTCACTTAGAGGACTGGTTCCAACACAGAATGCTGGGCCCCACCCCAGAGTTTCGGATTGGCAGACCTAGGGCATGCGCTGAGACTTTGCACTTCTAATAAGCTCTCAAGTGATGGAGATGCTACTGGCCTCTGAACCACACTCTGAGGACCAGTGGACTAAATTTTCAATCCAGGCTCCAAGACATTGTAGGATTTTGAGTTTGGAAACAAAGATATAATTCACAGTCTTACATCTAGACCAGCAATAAATAAGTGTTCATTTATCTACCTATCCATCCATCCATCCTGCCATCCAGTTATTCAGCAAACATTTATTGAACTATGTTTTCGAAGAGTTTCCAGTTTGGATAAAAACAGGAAAAATGATTTAGTAAATAAGACAATAATGTATATAACTTATGGCTATTTCACAATTCTCTGTAATTCCATTTTGGTGATTATGTGAAAACAGTTAAAATAAGTTAAACGGAAAAAAAAATATGTAAAATCATCGAGATCATTGTCTGGCACAAAGAAAAAAAAAAAAACCTCAGCAAACATTAGCTGCAGGATCGCTGAAATGGACAATCCATGCATGTTCTCACATTTTTGTTACAGTTGCTAAAATAGGCAGAGCCAGAACAATAGGGAATCTGAGACAGAGGTAAATTAAATTACTCATGATCTGAGGCCAAATCACATTTTAAAGGGTAGAGACACATATTTTAAAATAATAATAGTAACGATAAGAACCATAACAACATTCCTAATAATTTTCTACAGGACCCAAGCCTTAGGCTGGTCGCACCTTCCCACTGTAAGAGGTGTTTGTCCCACAGGGCCTGGCACCAGCAATTTAAAATTATGCCCAAGAAATTCCCAGAAACTCCTCTGGCAGTGGGCCGTGGCACCTTGGCGGCTGAAACAGATCCGGAGCTCCGGGGAGCGATCTTGACTTCCAGGTTTGAACGCTAGAAACCTGCCCTCACAACCATCCTTTGACCCCGTTCGGTTTCCAACCTACAGCCTAAGTCTGAAGTGGAAACCTCAAGCAGAGGTCTGAACCGCATGGCATTTAACTTACCCGTCTCTGTGCAAACCCGCAGCGGGCGGGCGGGCGGGCGGGCGAGGAGCCGCCTCCCGCGCCAACACCGCGGCCCCTCCAGAACCCAGGACCGCGCAGGGAGGTGGAGGCCTGAATGGTTGCTCGGTTTCTCTTGAGTTTTTGAGGCTGCAAAACTGACTCACTGAGAAAATCGTTGAAAAATATTTACTTAGAATTAAGCAAAAAAATCTTTGAAAGGGTTCTGTCAGGGTAGGAAAGTCTGTTTCACAGCCGCTGAGTCAGACAGAGTGGCCCGAAAGGCTCCGGGGCGGGGCCTGCGCCTCGGGCAGCCGGAGGCAGCTCCTGCGCAGGCGCAGGGAAACTCCCGGGCGGGCGCCGCACACTGCACGTGGCCTTCCCAAGGACCCGGTTTAGTCAAATAAAGCAACATTGTTACAGTAGCGCGAGCGTCAGCCCCAATCGAGGAGGAAAACAAAGGAAATGCACATTTTAAAGCACACACTGTATGCCCAGCACTTTTCCGAATGAATCCATTTATTTATTTGCTCCGTGGACCCTGCCGAGCACCTGCTGTATGCAGTGCGGGAGCTACGGGATGTAATGGTGGTAAAGGCAGGCGGGGATCCCTGCGTCGCTGCCATATGCAATCTTCACAGCCACCTGGGAGGGAGGGGAAGGCCCTGTTACCGCGACGCCATAGAGGAAAAGCTGCTACTTTTACGTGTTAAGCCATTTTCCCAACTGGCACAGGAGAGGAAGTGGAACCAGGAATTTGTCTCCAAAGCGAGCACTCTAACCTTTGGGGAAGGATGGGTTCCAACACTGTATGGAAGTCAGAGGGCTGGCTTGCAAGGAATGTGTGCATCCCTTCCCCTCGCATCCACATGGACCAGATAATAAGGACCGGCTCTGCCTCTGAGTAGAGGCCTCTGGGATGATGTTTCTGGAGGGTTTCCTGCAGCTCATTTTTACTGCTTAACCCTGCCTTCCCTAGACTCTTGCCTCCCTAGCCTACAGCACCGCTCTATATTAACTGGTGCAGGAGACATGGCTTTGCTCAGTCACTGTGGATGCATGCAGTGGACATAGTGACCTTGGAGAGCAGGAAGCCCTTCACTGGGGACTCACTCCTCCACCCGGTGGTTCTCTATCCCCTCCCCCAGGGTGGGACCTGTGACCTGAATGCAGGGCAGTCAGTGGCAATCACAGGCTTCTGGGCCATCGGCTGGGTTCAAGGGCGGCTCTGAGCCCAGCCACAGGCGCTGAGGTGTTGCCGAAGGGATGTGCGGAGGGCGCCTTCTCTGTGAGCCTAGACAGGCAGCCACTTCAGCACCGGTTACAGCCATCAGCACCTGAGCCGGCACACCTGCCCCTTGTCTACCACCTTCCCCTTCTCAGCCTGAAATGCTCACTTTCACCTGACCTTTTACCCACAGAGGTTGCTGCTGCTGTGCACGGCAGTCAGAAAAGGTGAGTCCATCCAATGGATGTCACCTCCGACCAGCAATGACGCTGCCTCCCACAGTTACGATCAGTAAAGAAATGCAATCTGTAATATCTATAATAATAAACGTGTAACGTGCTAATTAGGCCAGATGTCCTTCTAGATGACCCTCTGGACCAAGCCAGGGCTGCGAGGGAAGCCCAGGTCCCGGGTGCCAGAGGGAAGCTGGTGCCAGCAGCAGGGGGAAGGAAGGCCTACTCTTTTTTTTTTTTGCTTCAAGTATTACAACAAGTGATAGGTAGGTCTCCATTTTTTCCCCTTGCCCTTGCCCCCTCCTCCCCTACCCCCCCCTTTCTTGTGTCCATTGATTATGCTCATATGCATGCATGCCAGTCTTTCGGTTGCAGGAAGGCCTACTCTTGCACAAATTTCGTGCATCGAGCCTCTAGTGTTTATATAGTAAAGAAGTACAAGCAGCTGTCTTCCTTACTGGTTCTGGCGGGGAGGCTGCATGGGGGATGAACGGCTCAGTATTCCTGGCAGAGGAATGGCAGCTACGCAGGATGCCCTTCACTGAGGAGCAACAGAGCCTTCCACTGAGCTGAGCAAATGGGGACGACGGCTGGAGTCGTGGCATAGCAGACTCAACCTTCCCTCAGCGACTGTCCAGCTCTTCATTTGAAATACTTCACAGGAACCTGGGATTCTGGACTGCAGGATATTAATAACGAAGCATCTATCATTCTACACCCCCATCTCCAAGGACCTCTACCCCACTTCTAGCAGCCAGTCCTGAAAGCGACATTAATGATGACTCATCCACCCTCAGTCCCCCTCCTGCCCACCAGGATCTCACTTAAAGTGAGTGCACAAGCCTGAAGCATCTCATCTCCTGGGTGTGGTTAGAAATGCAAGCTTAGACCCCAGCTCAGACCTAAGGCTCCAAATCTGATCCTAACCAACCCCCAGGTGCTGCTGCTGCTGCTGGCCTGTGGGTCATATTCTGAGTAGGAGGGTTTCGATTTCATTATTTCCTAATCCTACTTGGTCATAAGTTCAGTGGGGAGTTTCTTAAAATTACCCATTTCTGTCACAACCTCAAACCTTCTGAATCAGAACCTGGAGAAAGGACCCAGCAGGGGTCCTTTGCCTTGCAGACAACCCAGCTGATTCTCAATGGCAGGCATCAGGGGAAACCTGGGAAATGGAACTTAGAATGCCTGGCTGTGCCCTCCACTGCCAGCTCTTTCCTTGCCCCACGGGTCTTTAGCAGATGAAACACCGCTGCTCCCACTTGGCTACTGTTTCTCCCTCCCAAAAGCTTATACCAAATGCTGTACTTTTAGCATCTACTATTGTTGTTGTTTGTAGGGACTGGCTATAGGGTTAAGTCTTGGACTGACCTGTTGGCAAAGCCACAAACAAGTCCCAGCTTAGAGGGCACAGCCCTTAGCATAATTAGGCTTGACCTTATGACCCTCCCTAGATCTTATCTGGTAGCTAATGGGCTGAGGGAGATGCAACAAGCGCTGCCAAAACAAGTGAAACTCACAAGAACATGTAACTATGGGGACCACTGCCTTGTTTACCTCTGGCTATAAAATAAAGGCTCAGCTTGCCTCTGGATCTCTCTGTGGCCTCAGCCATGCACAGGAGATCCACCTAGACCCAGCTTCCTCTCTTTGTCTGTCTTTTCTATATACTTTGTCACCTCCCCTTCTCCACTCAGGCTCACCTAATCCTTGGCTGAGCTGGTCCTGCACAGTTGTTTTACTTTCCTGTATATTAAAGTGAGAAAGGATCTCAGAAGCATTTAAATCTCATTACTAGGCAAAGAGATGTTAATAGCCACAGCTCAGTGCCCAGTGGCATTGCTGTTTAAAGGTCTTAGTGTTTCCAAGAGAAAATGTAAAATTAAAAAAAATAATAATTTTAGAGAGAGTATGGAGGAGAGACAAAGAGAGGGATGGATGTGAGAGAGATTGGTTGCCTCCCACATGTGCCATAACTGGGGATTACACCCCCAACCTGCGTAAGTGCCTTGACCAGGAATCGAACCTGCCACCTTTTGGTGTAAGGGATGACACTTCACATCATATCCCTCTACTTCCAAAGCCCTAGTCTCTCCATTCCAACAAGCTGCCTCTCACTGCAGAGCAGACTACAATAATCTTTCCATGTTGATTTATAGAGTGTCCTGCAAATTGGAAACCCTACACTCAGTCCCAAAATTCACTGAACATTGCTCTCATTACATCCGTTTCAGATGAAAAATAGGGAATGGAGACTTGAGGAAATGGAAGTGGCACAATACACAGAAGCCTGACAGAGGCTGGTATTTTTATGTCTTGTTTTGAACAGAGCAACTGAGCTCTTATCAGGATCAAGATATTCAAAACAATATATTTTAAGAGGAAAAATAATGAGACTCAAGGACAGAGGCAGAACAAGTAGTAAGTTGAAAGTGGTTAACATTGTCTGACTTCTCTTTTCTTCAGATACAGCTTCTGGAGTTTCCCAGCCTGAGCAATACTTGATCTATTTTGACAGCAAAGGGTTAAATATTTAAAAGCATTAAAAAATGAACCTGAAATGGAAACATGGGGGGCGGGGGGTGGAAATCAGACCCTGTGATGATGTGTTGGTAACAAGGAGTAAAAGCAACCAACCCATCCAGTGAGTCCACAGGTCCATCTGCAAATGAAAAAAGTATATCTGGATGTTACTTGAAGAAGAGACTAGAGGCATGCCTTATATTTATTTAAAATGAATTTGCATTTCAACCTCAGATGAGCAGTACTGAAATATCATTAAATGCTGCAAACTTTCATGGGGGGAAAAAAGCCTTACAGCAATCATAATATTAAAATATTATTGCTCTAGGGTGTCCATAATCATAGGACAAATGATTAAATATACGCTTTCTGTGGAAATGCCCTGTAGTCACTATGAACCTCTTATTAAAAAGAAAAAAGACAATAAGAAGGAATCATTTTAAGGAAGCATTTAGAGTTCCCTTTAACTATTTCCTTTAACCACATATATCAGCTATTAAAATTTTTCCATTAAGCTTTCAGAAAGTAGAATCAGATTTTTCATCAAACTGTTGAAGAAGCATGAGAAGGGAAACACGTGGGCTGTTAGAACAGGGGCTGCACAGGGAGGGTCGTTAGGATTGCTTCTGCCTTCCTGTCTCGCCTCGCTGGTTACTCCCACTCCTGTGTCCACAGGCCTGGGATGGACAAGGAGCAAGCACAGAATAGCCAAGTGACAAGCGGGCAAGGGAGGAGGGGCTCGGGACAGCACGTAAAAAGAAGAGGGTGTACCAGATATGCCTCAAATACCTCACAGCTTTCCAGCTGGCTTAGGAAAAGAAAAACATAATAGAGATGTAAGCAGAGAAGCCTTACCTCCTGAAGACACTGTCAGTTTCAATAAAGAGCAGCAGAGCCTTGGAGAAGAGAAAGGAAAATCACTCCAAAAAAGATGGAGGTAAGAGATGGGCAAGGCATTTGGAGAGAAATGGACGAGGAGGATGGGTTGAACGATGCTAATAAGATAAACCCACCAAACTGTCAAAATTCTGGTTAGATATGAGAGAATATTTGACAATGACACATTAAATGATTACTCCATTGATTAATGTATTCATGAAAGCTGATGCTGAGGTAGATTAGCTATACTCTGTAATACCTGAATGTCCCAGAATTTTGAATACACTAAACAAGACCAAAAAAAAAAAAAAAAAAAAAAAAAAAAAAAAAAAAAAAAAAAAAAGAAAGTAAAACAATCTTGTTATGGACTGAACTGAATTCTGTCTCCCACCACAAATTCATATGCTTAAGTCCTAACCCCCCGCACCTCAGAACGTAAATGTACTGGAAGATATAGCCTTTAAAGAGGTAATTAATATTAAATAATGTCTTTGGGTGGGATCTAATCCAATATGACTAATGTCCTTGCAATAAGAGAAAATTAGGACACAGACAGGCACAGAGGAAAGACCAGGTGGAGAGACGGGAAAAGATGGCCATTTACAATCTGAGCAGAGAGGCCTTAGGATGAAACCGACCCTAACAACACCTTCATCTTGAACATCTAACCTCCAGAACGATGAGAAAATAAGTTTCCATTCTTTAAGCACCTATGGTAGCTGGTATTCGTTGTGGCAGCCTTAACAAGCTAATACTGCACCCCACACACGGGACTCCAAATGGGTCCAAAAGGAGTGGTCGCTCAATTCATTGCTCTAACTTTATAAAACTACTGAGGAGCGAGTAATAAAACACAGATTTCTGGTCTTTTGATGATGGGTTTGGAACAAGTTTGAGGAATCTTTGTTGTTTAAAGGTTCTCCAATGATCCCTAAGCAGTAACCTTTGCACTGAGGGGGCATTGGTTAAGATGCTAAGGAAAGTACAGAGAATGTCATACGGAGCATTATTTCCATATTTGGAAGAGAATGTGGGCAAGAAAAGAAGGTGTGTGTGTGTTTTCTTTACTGAATATATCAATGTGATTTTTAAAAGGTGTGCCATGTGTTGCCTTTTAAAAATACAAAAATACAAGCTTGTGGATTAATATATCTATTATCAAAAAGAAAAAAAATAGTTTGCAAGTCCATAATTATAACTTTACTTTGATGTGTAACTTTCTGCATCATATATTGTTAGGGACAGATAAAAAAAATGAGCATATACTCTGTACCATACACATATTTTAACTTGTTTTGTTTACACACAGATTGTACAGATGAAGAAATTCTGGGTGGATACACGTACAAAACCACATGTGTTTCCGTGTGTGTGCTTTGAGGTGAAGTAGAAATGAGATCCTAATTGTCCTTGACTGATAGCGTGATATTTTGCACTGTAATTAATATTCCTGTGCTGTGCAGATTAATTTCAGTTCCTGGGCTGAATATAAATATTTACACTCTTTTTCCTTTTCCTGCCGGCAGGGTATTGTACTTTAAGACACCTTTGTGGAGGGGGTAAAAGATGAATAGCAAACAATTGAAGGATTTCTCTGAAGTTTTACATTAATGAGTAAACAGCATCATCTGATGACTTACTCAGCAACTCGCAGAAAATAAAACATAACTTAATCTGCCAATTAGCATTTTCATCTCCTTTCCTGACAGAGCTTAATGGCATCTGCAAAATGCAATTTCCATCCCCGAGCTCTCTGACATTTTCTATTTGCTCCTGCGCTCCTCTCCCGTTGCTCCTGTTATGACTGAGCGCAGTGGCATGTCACACTCCGCAGAGGCAAATGCATCACCGGCAGCTGAAAGGAAAGCAATTATTGTGTCCTCACTAAATCTCAGGGACAACTTGGGGACTGCTTTTCCTTTTAGGTGCATAAACAGCCAACCCAGGCTTGGAAGTAGGTGGCTGAACCTCAGTGACAGCAGCTGGGCTGCAGGTTGACGTTACCTGCGGTGCCCATTAAGGGTATGGCAAGCTGCCAGACACGAGTGCCCTTTCTGTAACTGCCAGCTGTCCCTCAAGGGAAGGCGCACACCACATTCCCCCACACACAGTGACAATGGCTGGGAAGGGAACATATTCCCTTTCCTTTCCCGCTCCCTTGGTTGGAAGACAGTGACCCAGTGACCCGGGAGTGGAGGTGGGGCTGTTTCTGATGGTTTCCTAGCTGTGGGGGCGGGCGCTAGTTACACAACTGTCGGGAACTATGGCTTTCCTTCCCAGGAACCTGTGTCAGCTCATGTATGTGTCACATATGTGTCAATTCCCATCCAATCCCGACTTCTCTGCACAGGCAACAGATGAGATTGGAGGTAATAGAGAAAACCGTGCCCCTAGGAAGACTGCGGAGCGAGCTTGGCATCTAATGGAGAGTCTTAATTATTTCTAAGCTGGAGAGTCAAGTGCCCTGACAACATGCTCAACAGAACATGTCCTCAGAGGTAGTTCCTAAGGCACCTTTCCTCTCTGTGCTAAAGAAATGGACTTGCACACACTGTCAAGCACCCAAGGAAGCACTCCTTTCTAAATAAATACAGCAAGCCCCTATCAACTGGCTTCCAGTGAACTCGTGCACCCAATTAACCAGAACCAGGTTTAACACCCCATTTTCAGAAGAAAGAATCAATACTCAAGAGCAGATTCTCATTTCAGCCAAAGATACAAATTTCAGAGTTTTTCCTGGAGTCAGTTCTCTGGTCCAGTTTCTGTCTAGCTTCTGATACAGAGAACGGGTTTTAGAATCCACACCCTGGGGCAATAATCACATAGTCATTATGCAAAGACATAATTAGTGAAATGCTTGTGGTTATGACATGAACGTTTCAGGAAAAAATTTCATGTCGTTGAAGAAAAATTTCTTAAAATAATGTTGGGGTTAGTACTAAACAAATGAATACTATGCATAAACCCTTGGCCTCTAGTATTCTAAAATACATTTTTAAAAATATTTTTTATTGATTTCATAGAAAGTCAATGATGAGAGAGAATCATTGAATGGCTGCCTGCTGCATGCCCCCTACTTGGGATTGAGCCCACAACCTCGGCATGTGTCCTGACTGAGCATTGAACCATGACCTCCTGATTCATCGGTTGATGTTCAATCCCTGAGCCACACCGGTCTGGACTAACATAAAAATTGTAAGTGCTTCCTTTCCCTGCTATTTTTTTTTTACTTCTTGAGAGAGCTGTAACCTCTCCCTCACTTCACATCTGGGTGACCCGAGGTGGGAGGTTAAATGACTAGCTCAGTTAGATAGCATACTGATACCCAATGCATGTGAGACTTGTGAGAGGTAGACCAGCATCTCCTGCATACATCCATCACAACAAAGGTGCACCACTTGAAACCACTTCACTAAAAGGTTATCTTTTGAGAGGAAATTCTGGTTAAAAAAAAAACAGTTGCTATTATCCAACAATCCAGTTCTTTTCAGGATAATTATGAGCCTATAATTTGCCATCGATTCTCTGAATTTTCCCATAATGTTCACTGGCAGAATGAACACAAAGCCTCTAAAAATCAACTCTCCCCAGAGAGTTGCAATTTCCGTTCAGAAAGTGCAATTTCCGTTGCTCTGGCAGCAGCCGCAGGAGTGTGTAGGTGATAGGTGGTCTAGAACAAGTCTGGAACGATTCATTTCAGAGTTATTCTAAGCCCCCCAAAGTGCAGGCGTTGATTGTTATTTATATTTTTCTTTTAAGATAAAGTCTAGGTCTTGGGGTTTGAAGAGGTAATTGATGAGCACCTGCTGCATTGGAAGAGCACAGGCAATGGAGTCCTTTAGCCTGAGTTTGAGGCCACTCAGCACTTAACGCATTAGTCATGGCCTTGAGGAACTCAACAAATAGACTCGAAGTGATGTCACACAGGTACTCAACGGTCATTGATTTCCACCACTATCCATATTAGTCACACACTATTACCTTTTCAACACCATTGATAAGTAGGAGAGTTGGGAGTGCTGGCAACCTAGGACCATCCCACCTTCCATCAGCCCTTTCCACAGTCATGCCTGAAAAAGCTCTGATTGATCAGACTTCATTGCTATACACCATGTGGCAAGATTGTCCTGCCAGAGAGAACCTCTCAAATCTTCTTTGCCTCATTTTTTATGCTATTTGTTGCCCACATACATAGTGTGGGGAGCCATCAGGTACCTTGAGGAACTGAAAATGATGAAGACATGAAGCAGGACCTTGTAACCTCCCAGGTAGGCACATGCATATGTAAACACTAGAGGCCCGGTGCAGGAATTTGTGCACATGTGGGTCTGGCTGGTCCACCTTGAGGGCTGGGCAGCCATGGGGTCTAATGCTGAAAGCTGTAGCTTCCCTCCAGCTAGATCTAATTATACTTTGAGGATGGCCAGAAGAAAACCCACAACAGAACTGTTTTGCATTTCACATGCCATAAGATGAAGTTGTTTATGTGTTGTTTGCAAATGTATATATCAAGATGGATGATGACCCTTTAATGATTTTTGCATTCTTCCTGAGGTTCTGCCCTCAGTATCCCAATATAATCTTCATGTTTGTTTGTTTAAAAGTTTTTTCTGTTTTTGAATGTGCCTTCCCTTCGCTGTTGCTCCTGGCAGCCTTCAGGTCCTCTTCACCATCTCTTTTAAAGAGAGATTGAAAGCTCACCTAATCTGCAAGGCACTGCAATTTCACAAAATCCCTACCCAGCACCTCTACATTCCTCAGCAAAGGGCCTCCATCCCATTAATGCTTAGGCTGCTTTTTTGGCTAACTTGGAAGGTCTCCTGTGGCTGCAGGCAGTGGAGGTAGAATTCCCCACCTTGGCTGAAGGATTAGCAGAGCCCTCTGGAGACTCTGGTCAGGGACTTAAGGGACTGATAATTATTTTCTTGTGCTTTCACTAAATGTACATGCACCAGGGAGTGAGGCAGTAATGTAGGGGTGTTAGGGGCCAATCAGGGGCAAGGCCAGCTGAGGAGAAGGGGGGCAATCAGGGCCTGGATCAGGCTGGTTGGCTGCTGTAGTGTGCATCATAGCCACCGGTTATTCTGGTCCTTCTGCTTGTTCCACCATAATGGTCGCTGGGCTTTTATATATATAGATGGTACAAGGCAGTGTGATAAGTGCTATAAAAAGGAACCCAATTTCCCATGAGAAGGAGAGGCAGGGGAGGGAAACCAGTCTCTAATCCATGGAGAGATAGCTTATTTCTCAGTGTTAGTATAGATGCTAGAGTCATCCAGCTTGGGCTCAAAGCCTGGTTCTAAAACTCCCTGGTTGTTCAACCTTGGATAAGGCTCTCGGCCACTTTGTGCCTCTGTTTCCTCATCTGTAAAATGGGGGTAATACTAATGTTGATTCCTAATTCACATGGGTTTTAAGAGGATCATGTGAATTAACACTTGAACAGCTGACTCTGTAAAGGCTAACCGTTCCTCCTGAAGACTGAATTGGCACAACATGGTGCCATCATCATGGTGGTCACGGTTAAAAGTCTGTCACGGAGAGCACGCCATGTGACAGATGCCAGCTCAGGCACCTTATGTTCCTAAGCTTATTTTACTGAATCTTCCCAGCAAGCAGATACTATTATCCCCGTTTATAAGTGATTACTCACAAAAGTTGAACAGCTTGTCTGTGGTCACATAGTCTGTGAGTGGCAGACCAGAGGTCTAATCCCATCATCGTCTAGCTCCCAAGTCTAAACTCTCTATCACTCTCCACTGCCTTGTGCTATTTCTCCATATTTGCTCATTAAAAAAAATGTCTTTCAATTGAGTGCATGGAGGTGTGGCTTTGTTATCCAGCTGTTTTCCATTTATAACTGTTCCCTTCAAGAGGGCTGCTGCATGTCCTAAACCTGAAACAGTGCATGCCCATTGAAGTACACAGCACCAGATAGCTCGCCAGAAAGTAATTAGCAAAATTCCTCAATGAGGGTGCCCCTCATGCTATTGCAGAAAATAGCTTATTGATGTTAGACTTTTCATCTTGGTTAGAGGGATCAGCTCCTCTAAACCCTGGCTGAGCTGTTACTCTGCTCTGAATGGAAATGTACAGTAGTCTAAGCACATCTCAAATCTTGCGGCATCTCAGCTCACTACCCCCTTTAATAATGGCAACATTTGCTGAGTGACAGTTGGGTGACATGCATTGTGCTTTGTGTTTTATAGAAGGCATCTACCTTAAGTTTCATGTGGCCCAGTGATGTA
This sequence comes from Murina feae, assembly GCA_004026665.1. NCBI lineage: Eukaryota > Metazoa > Chordata > Mammalia > Chiroptera > Vespertilionidae > Murina > Murina feae. The sequence goes on from PVJC01001247.1 coordinate 28,440, forward strand.
AGCACCATCATCATACCATTTCACAAATTATCAAACCTAGGCACAGAGGGGAAAAGTAAACTGCCCAACTTTTCAAAGTATCTGTGGAATGTCTCAGTGGAGCTAGGATAAAAATATAGGAAACCTGCTTTGCGAACTATAGTCACTGTGATATATATAATTTCTTCCTCTATCATTCTTTTAAAAATAATTTTATTGATTGATTATAGAGATAAAGAGGAAGGAGAATGTGTGTGTGGGGTAGAGAGAGAGAGAGAGAGAGAGATCAATTTGTTGTTTTTCTTATTTATTGATTCTTATTTGTGCCCTGACCGGGGACTGAACTCACAATCTTGGTATATCAGGATAATGTTCTAACAATTGAGCTACCCGGCCAAGGCATCTTCTTCTATCACTCTTAATCAAAGCAAAATATTTTACTTCAAACAAGCAAACTTCTGTCTTCATATCAGAAATATAACCCCAATCCTATTTCTTAGAAGTCTAGAACAATACAGGTTTGAACCACAAGGATCCACTTACACATGGTTTTTGTCCAATAAATATTGTAGATGTATTTTTTCTTCATTATCATTTTCTTAATAACATTTTCTTTTCTCTAGCTTACTTTATTGTAATAATACAGTATGTAATACATATAACATAACAATGTATTAATTGACTGTTTGCGTTTTCAGTAAGGCTTCCAGTCTACAACAGGCTGTTAGTAGTTAAGTTATTGGGGATTCAAAAATTATATGTGGGTTTTCAGCTGTTCAGGGGTTGGCATCCCTAACTCGCATAGTCCAAGGGTAAAGTGTAATTCTTCCAGTTTGACTACTAATTGGTGCTTTGATTGGGATGAGTATATGTTTTCCCTTTCCTTTAGCTGTACAGACAAATGCAAGCAAAGACTGTGAATATTGTAATTTATGCAGAAACAGCTAGGGATCAGTTTGGTGTTGGGCTAGGTGTGCTGTCAAAGGAAAGCAATTACAGGTAGCCTCTTAATCCTGTATATAGTTGACCTGTACTGTAAATCTCCTTCATTAAAGCTGTCATTTGTTCTATAAAAACACATAGAATAAGGAGCCATAAAAAGTTAAATAAAAATCTTAGCCTAATGATATATTGATTGCGCATACATATCTCTACTTTTGCATATTCTTTGTTGTTGTAAAAAGGCCTGCTAAAAGCTCAGTTTAAAAAATTATTCACATCTCACATCACTTTTGAATCAATTGCCTATTATGAAAATCATTGCCTTCTTTAAGAATTACTTTGCTAAATGAAGTAATTAGAACTGATACTTTATTTTCTATTTCATTTCCAAAAATTGATTTTATATGCTAATCAGATTATAGAAATTGGGGTATAAATTTCTTAAAGCAAAATAAATGGCTAGTCAAGCTTCATGTTTGATATTTTATACAGTGTTGGGTGTTTCTCAAGGCATTTTGCTCTTAAAAAGACATTGCTGATTATTATATACAGGGTCAGGCAAAAGTAGGTTTACAGCTGTGAGTATGCAATGCACAGAGTTTATTCTCATATTGTTACTTATTAATTGTTATATTAGTTTCCATATGAACAACTGTAAATCTACTTTTGCCCCACCCTGTATGTCAGCACTTAAGTAGTTGAAAATTTCTCAGTTTTACAGTCTTAAGTATCTGATAGTCCAAGAACAAAGAGGTGTCGGCCTTTGACCAGTACAGCAGGTTGTGCAATCTCCCCTTCTAGTTACTAAAAAGGCCATTATTTCTTAGAACTTCCAGAGAAAAGCAGGAAAGAGAGAGGTACCATTTGCTGAATGCCTTAGGTGTATCTGGCATTAATCTCAATAAATCATATTTTCTCCACTCCTGACAGTTACCTGGCTAGGTCGTTATTGTCATTACCACTCTTACAGGTAAGGAAAGGGACTTGGATGAGGAATGTAATTTGTACTCCATCAAACAGCTGGTGAGTGGCTGAGCTGGGACTCGAACACAGGTCTGCGGGTTCAAAAGGCCATGTTTTCTTCTGCCCTTTAGCCCGCCGAGCAAACAGTTTGAGTGAGTGTGTTTTACCAACGGACGGAGCCTCCTGTTGGCGTTGCCCTTTGGCACGATTGTCTTCGTAATGTTTCAAATTCAAGTGAATAACCTAACTATGCAGAATTGCACAGAAAATGTCCAAAACCATGGAAAAGGCATTAGAAGCAAAGACACGAATACTATTTTCATATACAGGAATGGAGTTAGTGAGTTGAAAGGAAAGGAACCACTCAGTGTGACAGAATGGCCATCCTAATTCCAAATGAGGTCATAACAAGCTGGGAGATTTGAGCCCGTTCCCCATCACTCTGACCTTGAAGTAGCTGCTTTGTAGAGTGAAAGGTGATACTTTTCAGATAACAACTTCTCTTGTGCTCTGAAAGTGATGGGCAGCAGGCCTCTGCTGGGCAGAGGTATATTCCTACCTCATTCCACTGCTCCAGAAGTTCATTAACTAATGTCAGCTGGATTTGTCCCCATAATACTAGTAGCGAGACATAAACGACACTGTTGTCATAAATACTCAAACCACTACAACCATCAGATTCACATAAGCTTCATCATAAATCAACAAACTTCCTGCAGCTGCCCAGACATCAGAGCTGTTTCCACTGTGCTCTCCACCTCCCACTCCTGCCCACCCCCCCGCACAGTCTTCTTCAATTTATTATTATAAAGAATATGACTTACAAATAGGTCAGTGTTAGAACAGTTTTTATTTGCCACATGGCACATTCAGTCCATACTCAGCATACATGGGTTTCAACCTAGCTCGGCCATTGTTTAGCTGTACTCCTTGAACTTCACCTAAACTTCTCTGGCCTTGGGGTCCTCAATGGCTTGACATTTCTCATGTCTCTGATGATCCGAATTTAGGGACACTTGGTTTAGGATGAAGGTTTGTGGAAGGAATAGCTACTAAACTGAGCTCTGCATTAACGCTCTGCTAAATGTGTCTATTACAGGAATGGGTTCAAATCAGACTAATGTGGAAAGAATTGTCCTCATTGTTTTGGGGTGAATTGTGCCCCCCTAAAATTAACATTAACCCCCACTAACTCAGCTGTATTAGGAGATGGGGCCTTTAAAGTTAAAATGGGATTGTTAGGATAGTCTCTCATCCAGCAGGGGTGGATGGGTGGGTGGCAAGAGATTAACCAAAGAATTTATATGCGTATGTAGTATGCATAACCCAAGGACACAGACGTGGAGAAGGTCTGGGCCAGGGGGAGAGGATGCGCTGGAAAGGGTCAATGGGGAAAAAGCTACACCTGTGTAGCTACATCGGAGAATGCATATGCTTTCAACAACAAAGATAAATTTAAAGAAAAGAAAAAGAAGAGATTAGGAACCCAGACTGAGAGAGAACTCTGGTACCTGCACAAGCAGAGACAACCAGGTGAATACACAGCCAGAGGCAGCCATCCTGAAGAGAGAGGAATGCTGCAGAAGAAGCCAAACCTGCCAACACCTTGATCTCAGACTTCCAGCCTCCAGCAGCTCCATTTCTATTGCTGAAGTCACTTAGTGACACTTCGTAATAGCAGCCCTAGCCCAAGCAAACATACTCATTACAGCAACCCTCAGCCTCCTTGGGTAGCAGAGAATGCATACGCTTAAACAATTTCACCCTCAAAGTCAGGATCATATTCTTTAGACTACAAACACTCAGATCTTTAAACGTATTTTATTCCATCAAGTACATAGCCTTGAAACAGATTTTCAGAAAGGCTGCATTTTAACATCAGCTAATAATAATAGATTTTCAGAAATATTTAAAGGGCATGGTTGAGAGAAAAGGTAAATTACATGGATTTATTGAATTTGTATTTGTCTCTAAACATAATCATTTGCTTAAGAAAAAAATACAACAATTTATCATCACAGGCATTGGTGTTTTTAAAGGCGGGAAACAGTTAAGTTTGACACAAAGTGACAGCAACATGCCTTCCCTGAGGACACCAATGAATGTTCAGAGAAGTGGGAGTCCTACGAGAACGCACCAGATCTCACTAACGCGAATGACATTCTCCTGGGGAACACGTGCACACGCATGGACCATCCTTGCATTCCAACTCACTGGCAATGGAGGAAACGACACAAGCACCCACAAAGCCTGGACTCATATACTAGCAACCCGGACAAGGCACCCCAGTCTCAGTGCCGCTGATGCTGAGAGGCTAATCCTGTCTCAGACCAGTTCTTTCCATCCCGTCAGCATGCTGACACCGGTAACACAATGAGCACCAGGTCCTATTTCACAGGTAAGAGAACGGGGGCACAACCGACTCGCTGAGGCACAGTGTCTGCGAAGTGCTTAGTGTGCCGTCAAGCTGAGGACCCAGGAATTCCGTTTCGCCTCAGCCAAGTAGTCCTTCTTTCCTAGGGAGGGCGGAAGGTCACCTCCCACCTTCTGTATGATCCTGCTCTGTTTACATGCAAAAAACAAATAAATAAATAAAAGGAAGTCACTAATATAACATAAATTCTTGAGAATTTAACTATCCATCTTCTTTGTTTCTCTTGCCTCGAGTCTCTTTAGCAACAGAGAGAAACCTTACGTTGTATACATTTGGTGGTGTTTTGTTGTTTTGTTGTTTTGTTTTGAATGAATCTCTCAGAAGAAAAAATCTTTTGGAAATAATGAGAAGTCTGTAGAACTCTTACTCTTTTGATCTTTAAGAAGAACACAAAGTTAAGTCACTAAGAAAAGGAAAAAGTTCTGTGGAACAGGTTCCCTGGGCTGTGTGTCCATGCCCCGGAGCTACTTTTAATAACAGTGTAAACATGGCTTCCTTCGGTCTTTGAAGCCTCAACTTTAGAACAAGGAGGAAGGAAGATTTCCATGACTTTTGATATCTGGGAATCTTTAAATTTTTTATCTATTGATTGATTTTAGAGAAAGAAGAAGGGAGGGAGAAAAGGAGGGAAAGGGAGAGGGAGACCAATTTGCTGCTCCAGTTATGTATGCATTCATGACTTCCTGTATGTGCCCAGACCTGGGATAGAACCTGCAACTTTGTTGTACGGGGATGATGCTCTAACCGACGGCATCGCTGGGCCAGGACAAGAATCTTTATGCATGCGAAGAGCAGCTAACTGAGAAAGTGGGTGGGGCTATTAGGAACAGACATGGAGTAGCTGTATTTTAACCCATCACCCTAATACGCTCCACGGCAGCCATTAATTTATCTCTTCTAAGACAGATAGCCTTCTGCTGGACGGGAGTGGAGAACAATAATTAAGAAGATCTGGAGGCAGAGTGAAAAAGATAGGCCTTTGACAAGGTGATTCTTCAGCTTGTAATTAGCAACTGGAAAAGAATGGTTGGTTATTTAAAAATACAAATCTCACTTTCTTTTCAAACTGCCTTTCACTGGTATTTGCCCTTTCTGCCCCATCCGGTACGTAGGCCATACATTTTATAGAAAACAAATTAATTCAAGGAGTGTCAGTATACACCAGCTACACTTCTTAGCATGGTCTTGGTTTTTAAATGTTTGGTGTCAGAGGCAAGCACAGTGCCCAATTCTGACAATCATCTGGTTATTTTAGCTTCCTGGCACGAGAAAGCCAATCCCCAGCCCTGCCCCGCATACTCTGTCTTTACAGAACTTCCCACAATACATACTATCTGGCCAGAAAGTTATTGTGGTGATAGTGTTGTTCATTATGCCAGCTGACACACACAGAGACTGGCTTTTCATGAAGCAAAGGGCGACTGCTGAGCATCACATCAGATCACAGTAACAGCCAAGCTGTTCACTGCTCTCTAGAGTGGACTAGCCCTTTTTCAATAGCTTGGAGATAAATGCCTTTTTGTTTAAATTGATAAGAGACTCTAGCTATAACTTTAGGAATTAAAAACGACTCATTTCCTTCACCTTAAAGAATATTCAGAGAACTCATTTACCCTCAAAAGCCCTTTCCTCTGGCTGCTTCCCCCACCAAAGGAGCTCATGGTATCCTAGCTAATAAAAGAGTGATATGCAAATTAGGAATCACTCCATCACAAAGATGGCCACCCCATAGCCCCAAGATGGTGGCAGCCAGTCTGGCTCAGTCCCGCCACTGAAGTGGTCAGGCCTGTTAGCAAGGCAGGTGGCGGGGGGCCTGAGGGGTGGAAGAGGCGATCAGAGAGGGCTGGGGGTCCCCTGCCCAGGCCAGAGGCCTTTCCCAGAGGTCTCAGGCATGGGCAAGGGCGGAGTCAGTGATCAGAGGGGTATGAGGGTGCCCTACCCAGGCAAAAGGCCTGGACCAGAGGCCTCAGGCCTGGGCAGGGGCAAGGCCAGAGATCGCAGGGGCCTGGGCTCCACAGAGCCAGTGATTGGAGGGGCAGGGGCAGAGCCTGAGATCGCAGGGGTCTGGGAATGGCTGCAGTGGGGCAGGGGTGGAGCCTGTGATCTCAGGGCCTGGCAGGGGCAGAGCTGGTAATGGGAGGGGCCTGGTGGTCCCTTACTCAGGCCTATAGCCTTGGCCAGAGGCTGCCAGTGGGGCAAGGGCATAGCCAGCGATGGCAGTGGGGAGGATCAGAGCCCGTGGTCCTCTGCCCAGGCAAAAGAGTAATATGCAAATTAACCCTCACTCAGTCACAAAGATGGTGGCAGCCAGGGAGCTGTAGCGAGGTAGGAGACTTGCATTGCCCCAGTGACGGAGGAAGCCAAGATTCCCACCTGCCCTGTAGGCCATGAGTTCCGCTCAAGGCAACAAAGTTTCAATTACAGAAGGTAAATAAACCCAAGATACTTGTTTCCAGCCGGCAGCTTTGAGCGGGACCAAGGCAACAAAGTTTCAATTATAGAAGTTAAATAAATCCCAGATACCTGCTTCCAGCCTGTGGGCCATGGCCAGCATGATAACAGCCCTCAGCCCCTCACCCAGGCTGGCCAGGTACCCCAATATAGACCCCCAACCTAAAGGGGCTGTGGCCAGCTTGAAAACAGCCCTCAGCCCCTCACCCAGGCTGGCCACACTCCCATGGGGTGAGGGTCTCCCCTGGGGGGTTTGACCAGCTTGCAAATAGCCATCAGCCCCTCACCCAGGCTGACCAGGCACCCCAGAGGGGACCCCCACCCTGAAGGGGCTATGACCAGCCTGCAAACAGCCATCAGCCTCTCACCCAGGCTGGCCATGCACCCCAGCAGGACACCTTTCAGGGCAAACCAGCCGACCCCCACCTTTGCACCAGGCCTCTGTCCTATATAATAAAAGGTTAATATGCAATTTGACCCTAACAGCAGAATGACTGGGAATGACTGATCACTATGACACACACTGACCACCAGGGGGCAGACGCTCAATGCAGAAGCTGCCCCCTGGTGGTCAGTGCACTTCCACAGGGGGAGCTCTGCTCAGCCACAAGCCAGGCTGATGGCTGCTAACACAGCAGTAATGGTGGGAGCCTCTCCCGCCTCCTCAGCAGCGCTAGGGATGTCCAACTGCAGCTTAGGCCTGCTCCTTGCTGGCAAGTGGACATCCCCCGTGGGCTCCCAGGGTGCCAGAGGGATGTCTGACTGCCAGCTCCCTCCCTGCCTCTTCCCCGGGTGCCCCTCCACTCACACTGAACATGTGAGGTCGAGGACTATTTGTCTGTGTTTTTTTTCCAGTACCTGGGACAGGCCTGGAATGCAGCATTACTTACAACCACTTTAAATTATCATTTTTGCTACTTAAAAATGACCAGGTCTTGGCAATTTCATATGATTCAACCTAATCATTGTAAGCAATGACAGTTGAATAGGAGAATAAAAGATGAGCCTAAACATTCTTTAGGGCTTCAAGGAGAGGGAGTAGAGAAGGAAAAAAACCTCACATTTACTGAGATTTTGATGTCACAGGTTGGGGTTGGGACCTAGGCACCTACATTATAACTAGTATCACAAATAATCTTCTGTAGATGGTACATGGACCACACTGGGACAAACACTGCCCTTTGGAGCACAAATGGAGTAGGATGTGCTCCTGCAATTAGGAGACAAGAGACAAACCTGCCTCCCAGCTCCTCTTTGCCATATGGATTATTCTCATCCCACCCAGAATCAGCTGTGTGAGTGAGACTCAGAGCCCTGGGCAGTTCGGATGGCTGTCCTCATCTACCTTAAGCTATTATGCTGTTTTCAAAGGTATTTTGTCCTTTGAAAAGTCCCTAGCAGCTTTGTGACTGTCACTCAGTAACGCCTCCCCGGTCTGCACTGAATGTGCATGCGGTAGAATCGTTTAGTCCCTGCATCACTGAGCAAGCTCCTTTAAGAAAAGGGTTCTCTAGTGTGCCCAGCGGCAAAAACACCCAGAGGTCACTGTGTTCTTTGTTCAAGTGGCCTCACAGTCTTAAAACCTAAGGGACTTTTGGACAAATTACGCCATATTGTGGTTAATTAGGTGACCACACTTGACAGGCTAGGGGAAGGTCATCAGAGTGGTTCCCATAGGATGGTGCACCATCTCATGTAAGAACAGCAAGAGAGCCCTAACCGGTTTGGCTCAGTGGATAGAGCTCCAGCCTGCAGACTCAAGGGTCCCAGGTTCGATTCTGGTCAAGGGCATGTACCTTGGTTTCAGGCACATCCCCAATGGGGGGTGTGCAAGAGGCAGCTGATCAATGTTTTGCTCTCATCAATGTTTCTAACTCTCTATTCCTCTCCCTTCCGCTCTGCAAAAAAATCAATAAAATATATATATTTTAAAAAAGAATAGCAAGAGGCAGGTGAGAAGATGATCTGGAGAAGTGACCCTGGAGAGTGGGCTGTTGGTTTACCAGACCTGAACTTCCTGTTTCTGTCTCCTGAGGTAGAATAAATGAAGGTTTATTCAGTGAAAATCAGAGACTCCCATCCTGCAAGGCAATGCATCACAGATGCAGGTGTAGCGATGGATGGACATGCTGTGCTAATGACTACACCTGTTACTTTGAACGAGGCACGACTCATAAAGGACACACTGAAACTTATCATGTTATGTCATTATGTATATCACGCAGTGTGATGTAGTATCAATATACTATTCATTCTGTATACTTGCCAGGGTCACTAGACTTTATGGCTACTATGTAGAATACTAAAAGTATTAATGTTTAATTTAAACAAATACATAAAAGGATGACAAATCTTATTAACAGAAAATGACAAATATGATACCCCTACAAAAGAAAATCACATAGGAGAAGAAAGAGAAAATAAACCCTGTTCAACCAGTGCACTGGGCAGAATTCTGCAGAGACCTATAGTATAAGAAAAATATAAGGGAGAAAATATAAAACAGTCCTTTTAAAAAATATTATTTCTAAAAATTGGAATGAGAACATCAAAATCTGATTTCCACCCACCCACCCTGCCATCCATGCATCCATTCTTTCATCCAGGAAATGTTGCCTGAACACCAACTATGTCCAGATAGGCTATGATCACATGCAAAAGTCATACAAAGTCCCTGTGCTCATGGAACTTAAGTTCTACTGAGGGAGTCAGGCCAGAGCATAGGACAGTATAATCAGAATCCACACAGTCAGGAGCAGCGGTGCAGATGTTTAACAATTTGGGGGGAGGAGTGCTGGATTTGTAGCTTTTGTCAAAGTGGAAATACTCCAGCCCAGGATAATCCACACTACCAACGTGATGTCATAATCAATGTGACAACGTGTTGCGTACAGTTGGCTTTGCAGAGCAGTACAAGCCATATCCAACTCATGCCCGGATGTGAGATGAAGAAGCAAAGTAGGTTAGGGACCAGATACTACAGGGAACTATGGATCTTTTAGGCAGCTGTCCAGAGTAAATCTTAGGCTAATGACATTTGAGCAGAAGCTTAAATGAAGAGAAAAGAAGTCATAAAATTATGAAGTAAGAGGTGGGGGGTTGTTAGGAAAGAAACAGTGAGCAGAAAGGCGCTGGTGCAAGAAATATCTTGCATGTCTTAGGAACAGGAAGGCTACTGTGAGAGGAGAAGCAGTCAAGGACTAAGTCACATACAGCATTGTTGGCATAGGAGGAATTTAAATTGTTTATGCATGAGGTGGGGGAGTCAATGATATGACCTGATTTATATTTTAAAGAATTACTCTGGCTGTTGTGCAGGGAAACACTGAGCTGCAGCAAAAATGCTCTACAAAAGTGAAAACAGGATGACAAATCTGAAGAGTGGTGTAATAATCTAGGTAAGAGGAGTGGAGTGGTAGAAGTGGAGGTGACGAAAAATGCTCAGTTTGGAATATAATTGACAGGGAGATCTACCAAAGTAATTTCTGAATTGGATGACAGGGGGCAAGTGAGGAGTCAAAGGCAATCTTCAGAACTTCTCTTGGTTAGATGTAGCCACTATGTGAATAACAGACTTAGCTACTGCATGGCCCTATTGGCTGAGATGGAGAACACTGAGGCAAGAGCAGGTGCAGAGGGAAAATCAAACCATTTTGGTCATTTCAGATGATAGTTATTGACATCCAAATAGAGGTGTCAAGTAAGCAGTAGAATACGCAAAGTCTGTAGCTCAGGGGAGTGGTCAAGAATGAATGATCTTGCCTGGCCAGTGTGCTCAGTGGTTAAGCATCGACCTATGAACCAGGAGGTCACAGTTCGATTCCCAGTGAGGGCACATAGCTTACCAGAGTTACAGGTTCGATCCGCAGGGGGCATATAGGAGACACCTGATCAATGATGATCATTCATCATTGATATTTATTTTTTTAAATATATTTTATTGATTTTTTACAGAGAGGAAGGGAGAGGGATAGAGAGTTAGAAACATCGATGAGAGAGAAACATCAATCAGCTGCCTCCTGCACACATCCTACTGGGGATGTGCCCGCAACCAAGTACATGCCCTTGACCAGAATTGAACCTGGGACCTTTCAGCCCGAAGCCCGACACTCTATCCACTGAGCCAATCTGGTTAGGGCAATAAAAAGTATTTTTAAAGAAAGCATGAATGATATGGGTGATTATGTCATTGGAGCGTCATTTAAGAACCACTATCTTAGAGACTAATGCCAGACACTCAGCCTTTAAAAAGCCCCTGGGAAGGAAGCAACCTTTTACAGGGAGATGTGTCCTCTGGTGAGCTCTCCACATTCCTGAAATTTCAGCTACTAAGGGACACTCTATTTCCAGAAAGATCCTGTTCAAATCCGCACTTACTCTAAATGAGATCCCTTCCCTGTCAACTTAATCAGAGAACTGGGTGTTCTGATGTTCAGAAGATGGAGCAATGGTTCCCAACCACACATAGTCACCAATGAGCTTTGAAAGATGCTAACACCTGTGTCCCACCCAAAAAAATCCTCTGTAATTGCTGTGCAGTGGTGGGTGATGTGGATTCATCTTCAAAGGAGTTAAATCGGACAAAGGGCAGAAAGGCCGTGATAGAACCAAGAACTGAAGGACGTGGCAAAACTGAGATGCTTGCCAAGTCACCTGGGAAGAGAGAAGGCTGTGGCCTGGAGTAGGATGATTACATTGTGATTCTGAAGGTGGTTCAGGATGTGACCCGGGTGTTGAATGGAGTAGAGCAAAGGATCACTGGGGATATAGAAGGTGAAGGAACTGGAGCGACCAGGGCATTGGGAAATCCCTGGGAACTTGCTCAAGGCGTGCACCTTGACTTTTTAGATTCCATCTGTAATGAGATCATGCAGTATTTGTCTGTGTCAGGTTTATTCCATTTAGTATAATGTCCCCCAAGTTCATCCATAGGGTCACAGATCACAGAATTTCATTCTAAGAGGGTAGAGCTTAAGTGTTCTCATAAACACATATAAATAAATCTGTACAAGTTTTATTTGCCAATTATACCTCAATAAAGCTGAAAAAATCAATTCAAGTTTCAAACAAGTGACTTACTAGTAGAATGTTACCATTTAGTAATCAGGGACTATTCTAATATAAACTTTTATTTGGAGTTTATCAGGTTTTATAAACTGATTAGAAATCCTTCCAATATTATAAATCTCTATCCATTTATTTTATCCAGCTATCTAGTGTGACAAACACAAAATCTGCATTTCATCTTAGAGTGGGAGTTCTCAGAAACTATGAAGGACAATATTACAGCAACACTAGGCCAATACCATCACTTCCTATGCCCCCAGATACCCATCACTACTACTGCGGCCACCACTAACTCACACATAGTTCTGCCATCTGTATGCTCTCCATCATGAGAAATACAGGCCCAAAGCACTGCTCAAAGTGAAGGAACCTGACCCCTGCCATCCCTGTGCTGTACAACACAATGCAGACAACAATTTCCAGCTGATGGTTAATGAATGACATTGAACATCTGGAGGAGGTGATTTATCTTATTAGGACCATAACCTTCTACTCAACTGGGAAGGGCTGACAAGAAATAAGAAGCCACACAACAAGAACTAAAATTTAGAAAATCCCTTACAACATGTAAGCAAGCAAGGAAAAATCAGTAAACACCAAAATATTTCATGTGAGAAGTCTGCCAGGACTAGTGTCTTCTCTCTTGTGCTGAGTCACAGAAAATTGGCTCTCCCAAAAATAACTCTCAAGCCCTTTTTTTCAAAGACAATTCACCTGGAGCACAGGTTCTTCTCTATCATTCACCTAAAAATGTCCTGTTCACTCTTTCTTTTTCACAATTTTCTATCCACCAAAGCGGAAGGGGTATATTTTAATTATTTGTAAGTGGTCAATTCAGATCTTCTAATCCCCATTCTGTGTCCTTTGCTTTGGAGGAAATGGCATCCTCTTTCCCTAAAAAAGAAGTGAAGAGATGATAACATAATGGATGGATTTGCTTTTCTCAGGCACCACTCTGACCGCCCTAGGAGAAGAGTTAGTTGACAGAGAAGACTATGTTAGTAGGATGTTCCCAATACTCCCATCTTCTTTTCCTCTTAGTAGGAAATCTCAGAGAACACAAAGAAATGAGATGTCCTGAGTAGCATTTATGTCTTAATTATGTCTCAAATAATTCCACGTTTTTCCAACTCTGTGATACTCTCTTGCCCTCAACTCTTGCCTGGAGTAGAGAACTAGCTTCCTCTCTGAATTCTGTGTTTCCTACTGGGCCATTACTGGCAAGATATTTGGTTCTGTCTAAAACATCCATGGAGAAATTTGATCCACAGTTAATATAAATCCTGCTCTTCTGCTATATTCAAACCCTGACCCACCTACTTCACCCCATGTGCCAGCTAAGCTACTAAGGCAAAAAGGGTTAGGATTGGCAATACAGCCACAATTTACAATCTAATCTAATAAAAGAGTAATATGCAAATTAACCTCACTCCAAGATGCCTAAGCCACGCCCACCAGCCAAGCCATGCCCACCAGCCAATCAGAGCAGCTGTATGCAAATTAACCAAGCCAAGATGGCAGCCGGCAGCCACGGAGCTAGAGCAAACAGAGAGGTGAGAGATGGAGGAAACTGCCTGCCTAGGCCGGCTGTGGCCTCCACTCAAGGCAACAAAGTTTCAATTATAGAAGCCACAGAGTTGAAGCAAACAGGAGGCTTGGTTGCCTGCCTAGGCAGGCTGTAGCCTCCACTCAAGTCAACCATGTTTCAGTTATAGAAGATAAATAAACCCCAGAAACCTGCTTCCAGACAGCCTCGTTGGGACCTTGGGTCAATGGAAGCTGTGGCCAGCCTGCAAACAGCCCTCAGGCCCTCACCCAGGCTGGCCAGGTATGCCAGCAGGTGGACATCCCCCGTGGGGTCCCGGACTGTGAGAGGGCACAGGCTGGGCTGAGGGATCCCCCCCCTCGAGTACACAAATGTTTGTGCACTAGGCCCCTAGTCCTATATAATAAAAGGCTAATATGCAAATCAACTGAACTGTGGAACTGGTTGCTATGATATACACTGATCACCAGGGGGCAGATGCATCCCACAGGGGGAGTGCCGCTCAGCCAGAAGCCAGGCTCATGGCTGGCGAGCACAGCAGTGGTGGCAGGAGCCTCTCCTGCCTCCACAACAGTCGGTCACCCTCCAAGGGCTCCCGGATTGCAAGAGGGTTCAGGCCAGGCTAAAGGATGCCCCCGAGTGCACAAATTTCATGCACCAGGATTCTAGTGGATCAATAAAATATAACAGCATTTTTATAGTATTTTTCATGTATTAGTCCTATAAACTAAATGTATATGTAAACATTAGAGATGTTTTCAAGCATGGATGTTTTGGACAGGACCGAATTCAAGGACCATTTGGTATGCACCAAATATCTCCATGGGCATTTTGGAAAGTACAAAATGTCTAGAAATTGGCCCATCTCTTATCTCTTCTCAGCAACCAGAGAAAGCTTTTTTGTTTCATTTTGAGATAATTGTAGACTCACAAGTTGCAAAATCAGAACAGAGAGTTCCCTGTAATCTTCACCTAGCTTTCCCAGCAATAACATTTTGCATGACATGTAGGAGATGGATGCTATGCTATACCGTTAACTCAGGGTAACCTTTTAAAAATGAAACCTGATCATGCCAACTCACCCTCTTTTGAAAAACCTACGAATGGCTTCTGATCAACTCTTACAATAAGGACTAAGATCTTTAAACTGACCCATACAGAGAGTGACCACCACTTTGTTTGGCCAAAATAGATCTGGTGCTCACACGTACTGTCAACAAACTACCCTATTTAGTGTGCAGCACACTCAAAAGTGTGGCAGTTTGGATGATAAATTATGCTGTCACTCACTCTGAGCTGTGTATGTCTGGTCCTGCCATGGAGACCTCTAGCTTTCGTTTTGCACCTCTCCAATTCCTGCCCTCGAATCCCCATAACACACAGCATCTGGGACTTCCAGGGATGGGATGCAGAATATGCAATGTTTCTTCTTGCCACAGGGCCCTTGTATATATTATTGCTGCCTGGAAAACAGCCTCCCCATCTCCCTTGGCTTAGTTAGTGCTCAGCTAAATCATCACTCCTTCCCCAGACTGGGTTCCATTTCTGTATTAAATGTCCTTGCCCCACCCTGGACCTCTCCTCTGAACTGCTTACCACAGCTGTAATTCTATATTTGTTTACATAAATAAAGAATGAGCTGTAAGAGGGTTGGGGGCATATTTCTGTTTGCACAGCATCATATCGCCAGAGCCTTGCTGCGCAGGAGACAATGACTTCATAGCTGTGGACTGAATGGATCAGACCTCAGCTGACAGGTTCATGAGCCACAAAAGCAAGGTGGTTAATGGCCTCAGGGAAAAGCAAAAGCAAAAATCACTGCATAACCTTCGCAGGTTGCTGCCCATGTGGCTCAATTTATCATTTAAAAACCCAGCTTTGGAGTGAGACAGACCCAGGTTTAAAACTTGGTACCCATAAACCCAGGAACTTTACGCCAGTAACTTAACTTCTTTGACTCTCAATTTCTTTTCATCTATAAATAGTAGTAGTAATATATAATTAAATATGTTACAGTAAAATAAGGATAAAGTCCTCTGCCCTACAATAATTATAATAAATGTATAGAACAATTATAATAATTGAGTTTATAATTTATAATAATTATTATCCTATACTAGGGGCCTGGTGCACAAAAATTTGTGCACTCGGGTGGGGGGGTCGTCCCTCAGCCCAGCCTGTACCCTCTCGCAGCTAGGGACAGCTTCTTGGTCGCGGGACAGCCTGGGGCGCTCCAGGGCTCAGGGTACGGTAGGCTTCCCCCCATCGCCACCGGCAGCTCAAAGAGCCCAGGCTCCAGCTCAGGGCCCTCACCGGGCTGTGGGTGGGGAACCCATACAGAGGCTCCACAGGAAACAAGACACCCACCTCAGAGCTGGCCCCGTAGTCTGGCCCCAGCAGCTCGAAGAACTCCAAGGTCTCAGGGACCTTGTCCAGGTTGTACAGGTTCACGCCACACCCCGAGGGCTGCCTGTGCTACCACCCGCCCCTGCCCACGCCACTGCCCACCCCACCCCCACCGCCACCCGCTCCGTGGCTGTCAGCCTCCATCTTGGCTGGGTTAATTTGCATACAGCCACTCTGATTGGCTGGTGGGCATGGCTTAGGTGTCTCGAAGAGATGGTTAATTTCCATTATAGTAGATAATGGAAATTATCTACTATATTAGAGTAGATAATATAAAGGTAATATGCAAATTAACCCTCACACCCCCAGGTCAGCCAGGGGGTTGGTGAGGGATGACCAAGTGACTGAACACTTGGCTGTGTGGGGCAACCAGGCCTGCAGGGGGGACAGTTGGGGGCAATTAGGCCAGCAGGGGTATAGTAAGGGGTGACTAGGCCAGTGGGGGGTCAGTTAGGGGTGACCAGGCCTGCAGAGAGGGGCAGTCTAAGGCGACCAGGCTGGCAGAGGGGGCAGTTAGGGGTGACCAGGCTGGCAGGGGGGAAATTAGGGGTGACCAGGCAGGCAGGCAGGTGAGTGATTAGGAACCAGAGGTCCAGGATTATGAGAGGGATGTCCCTGGGATCGGGCCTAAACCGGTAGTTGGACATCTCCCAAGGGGTTCTGGATTGGAGAGGGAGCAGGCTGGGCTGAGGGGGACGTGCTCTCTCCTTCTGTGTGCACAAATTTTGTGCACCAGGCCTCTAGTTAATAATAAAGTTGAGTAAGTAATACACAATGCTTAACACTCAGGCATCATTAGGTGACCATTACCCCTTAGTATTTGGCTAGAGTAACTTCAGGGAATCATGCTCCCTGGATCTAAGACACTTCTCATTCCATAAAAGACCTGCAGTGAAGACTTAATGCTCTTCACCAGCACTATCACCTGCTCTTCCATGTCTCCCCACCACCTCAAACATGTCACGTGATCCTGCTGTGACCCAGGACACATCTGGGTGACTTCTTTGACTCTTTCCTTTCTCTCTACTATATAGCACATCCCCTGGGCAAGTTTGTCTGCTCTTTCTTCAACATATGTTCATAATCTTACTGCTCCCACCATATCCACTCCCACCATCCTGGCCCACATGGATTACTGCATCAGCCTCCACACAGGTCTCCCTGCTTCTGCTCTTGTGCTGTATTTAGAGCAGCTAGAATGATGCTGTTATAATTAAGTTAAGCCAGGTCACTCCTGCTCAGACCCTGCAAGGCTCCCCACACTCCATGGGGCACAGCACAGCGTGCTTCTGGTGGGACACCTGCCACCTGCTTCCCTTGAATTCACTCTGGCTCCTCTCTCTCTCCTTCACATCTTTCCTCACCACCTAACTTAAAACTACCACCTCAGCACTCTGCTTCTGTTTCCCCATAGCACTCATCACCTCCTATACATTTTGCTTACTTTCTTTATCATCTGTCCTCCCCATGAGAATGGAAAGTCCACCAGGGTAGGAGTTTTTATTTGTTCTGTCCCTGCTGTCTGCCTAGCATCCAACACTCTGTCTGACAAGTATTAGATGCATAATAAACTGATCTTGAAAGAATACATGGATGGATGAATGAATGAATGAATGAATGAATGAATGAATGAATGAGGCACCACTGCTCTTAAGCCATGAGCTGTCCAGGCACAATTTGGCATAAGTTATGGGGCACGGATTAGAGCACCATACTTGTGTCAAGAATGTGCTGGGCAGAGGCCAGGGTGAGAAGGTTAGGACACCTCAGCACATGGTGAAGGCGGTGTGTTGGCAGTGCCAACGCCAGCCTCACCACTTTGGGGTGAGTGGCTGAGTGAAGAAGGTGGCTGCTCCCTGCACAGAATGAGAG
This sequence comes from Murina feae, assembly GCA_004026665.1. Taxonomy (NCBI): domain Eukaryota; kingdom Metazoa; phylum Chordata; class Mammalia; order Chiroptera; family Vespertilionidae; genus Murina; species Murina feae. Next base: position 46,100 of record PVJC01001247.1, read on the forward strand.
CTTGTGCTCCCATTCAGAGAATGGTCTGATCGGGTGAGTCTGGTGGCTGAACAAATAAAGAAGGAGACTGAAGTGAGTGTTATATACTGAGTGCAGGGAAGAATGGATTATGGATTGTGATGTATATGGATTGCCTCGCCTCAGGGAGACAGAAGTCTGCCACAGAAGACTGGCTGGAAATCTCACTGGCTTGGGAGCCGAAATGAGGCAGGTTTTGTACCATCCAAGTCAATTTCCCATTGTCGATTTAAATGAAATGTCCAGAAGAACATATGCTGAGAAATTACCTCAGGACCCATTGTCCAGACATTGGCAAAATAAAAGCCAAAAGAGGAATATTTCAAGCTCGCTTGTGTCTCCACAGCTTTTTGCCAAACAAACAAGCTTATCTTGTTAGAAGCTGAAGATGGGGCCAAGACTCTGAATGGACAGGCCTGGAAAGAAACTTTGGGTCAGACTTAAACCAACTTGGACTCAGCAGAGAGCACTGGATTCTCAATTAGAATGTGATTGTGCATAAGCACAAGGAAGTGAAACTTCATTAAAAAACAAGCAAACAAGCAAAAAAGCAACCAAGAGCATTAGTACTGAGACCCTGTAAAACCGGCCTGCAAATCTGAAGTCTGAATCATGCATCACGGTCACCAAAAGCCATGGTGCGATGGTGGAAGGAACAAACTGGATTATTACCCAATATCCTAAGACAGAAGACATTTACAGTTCTTAAGGGTAAAAAGCACTTTATAGACCCTCTGGTCTGTTTCCCATGTTAGTCCTTCCCTAGACTTCTGAGCACAGTTCTCCCTACAAGCTACCCAGTCAGGGTAACTTAGGGCTTTGCTATGACTGTTTTCACATTTCTCTGACTTGCCGATTCTTCCCTGCACTCAGTATATGACACTCACTTCAGTCTCCTTCTTTATTTGTTCAGCCACCATCCCCACCTCAGTGACCTCAGTTCTCGTTTTGATTCTTGCTACACACTGACTGGAGCTTATCATTACATACCAGGCGGGGTAAAGACCACAATCTCTAGGGTGTTGGGCCGACCCATTCTCAGCAGTTCACCTGATATGTCAACTAATAGATAAGAAAGTTCAATAGAAGGTAAGTCAATTGTCTCCCAACTTATTAGTGACAGAAGCAATTTGCCCATCACAGCCCATGCCTTCAAATTTTTAATAGAATACCTCTTCCAGAATTAGGAGAGATAAAATAAGTTAATTTCTTTTTTTTCCTGGTTTGTGTGGCACACCATATATGATCTCTAAAATATGGAGACGTTATAACTGTCTAGGAAACATGCCCCCAAATCTTAGAAAACAATCGTTGGTCGAAATAATGCAATATATGTAAGGCACAGAGTAAAGTTCTGGGTGGGTAACATACTGTGGGATAAAATATTTACAGTTCTTAGTATTTGTATTTAAAATAATTGTTCAGAACCTTCTTATTAAGAATGAAAACTTAATAGCTTATTGACCTTTGTGTATAATAGTCCTAAAATGGTAGATAAGTGAAAACGGATATTTTACTCACATGAAATCACAAAATTTTGTGGCTTACATTATTTTCTAGCTCAGCATGGTAATTGCTTGGCACTTTAGGAGAGTGATTATGAGGCTATCTTAAATTGCAGCCACTGCCCTGAAGAAAGTGTCTATGGCCTGACAGATAATAGTATTCTCCTATTAAATGGCACTCCTTCAGGGCTAGTTACTGTTGAGTGTAAATGGGCCATTTTATATGCAAATAAAATGTGCTGAGATTTGAATAAAAAGCCCTACGTATATCTTCTGACAAATAATCTCATTATGTTTCATATGAACAGACAGAACTTCTCAAGACATGAGATGCTAATCCCACACGCAACAAAAGGTAACCCCTTGAATTTTTATTTTCAAAACGTTCACCTACAGTCGCAAATGGTTGCTTTCCTCATAGCTACCTCCGATTTGGGAAGTACACTCTGACTTTTATTTTGAATCCAATGATTTTATAGTATTGTGATTACTTATCAAACCTTTTCCTTTTCCTTCTGTCCTTGACTTGTCTTCAATCATTTTCCAAATGCCCACACGCCTGGAAAAATAACTTCATCCCAGATACTGCCTTAGAATGCAGCTTTCCCAGGAAGCCTCGTGAACCTACAGAGCAAAGGGAAGAGCTTCCACAGACGTGGTACTGGGGGTATTATCGTCACTGCAGGCCACATGTTTGCACTGTCCTTTTTTTTCTTAAACTGTCTTCTTTAAATTAGATCTTGGAGTGAAAGTACCCCAGGAAAAGACAGGGTTTTGCCTTTCCCATTTAAAGGAGCAATGTTTGTATGTCTCAAATTCCATTTCAGACCTTTGCCTTTAGTTTTAGTAACCACCTCTCCTGGTGCTGGGGAATATTAAAATATATTCTGCATATTTCATCCCTATCAGAGCAGAGTTAACCATACAAGAGAAATAAGAGTATTTACAGAAGAACAGAGGGAAGCATTTAATCACCGTTTTTTACCACTTGCCCTACAGCTTTGCCTGGAGCTCTCAAGAGGCACACAGGAGAGTTCAAGGGCATGAAGGGTGAAGACTGATCTCTGATTTTCTAGCCAATACATCTAGCTCCCTAGAGTTAAAGGGTCACACATTTCAACAAGAACTAAAGGACAGGATACAAGTGAGGACATCTTTGGGCTATGTCTCCTAATCATGACATTATTACACATTGGGCAATTTAATTATTTATGGTGAAATTTAAAAGAGGTACTACACCCACAATCAGAAAGTTATTTAACCAGGAGCCAAAATTAAATATTTATGCTTATTGAGAAATATCTAAATGATGATTGATAATAAAGTTAGTATTTGCATTATAATAACAAGGTGGGGATCCTTTAAGCTATTTTCCAAGGAATTCAGGGAGCCATGTTCATTGTCAACATCCTTTCTCATACAATTCAAAGACAACAGGTGGACAGCTGAAAAATGCCAAGGAACTGAGATTCTGATCAACTTGTAAGCAAGACTTAGATAAATGACATTATAAGATATATTTGCATGAACTGTTTAAAGGCAAATATACTTATTTGATCAATGTCAGTGATCCCAGCTAGACTGTAATTTCCACAATGTCAAGTCCCCCATCTGTTTTGCACATCACTGCTTCATTCTTGTTCAGAACAGTCCCTGTCACCTAGTATACCTTCAAAAATGTTGGCTAGATGGGTGGATAAAGTTTAATGAACCCATGCTTTCCCAACCCTAGGTATTGTCCTATTCCTTGCCTATTCTTCTAAACTATAGTCACCCAACATTTATTCCTATTAGTTGGATGATACACATACATACACACATACAGAGAGATTAGTGTGAAAATATATTTTTTCTTAAAGCCTTTAAAACAGAATAAATTTGAAACCACCATGGCAGCATAGGTAAACACTTGAAATTGCTGCCTCACACAACCATTTCAAAACCACAATGAAAAGAAAAAACGGACATCACCCAGAACCACAGGAAGGCTGGCTGAGTGAAAATTCTGCAACTAGAAAGAGAAAAGCACACTGAGACTCAGAGGAGGTGTGGAAGTAAAGTGCAAAGGTACGGAGGTACACATAGAAAGGGCTCGAGGAGAGGGCTGGCAACTGAGGATGCGGTTCTCTTTTTCAATCCAGAGGGAGTCACAAGCTCCTGACAGCTCTGAACTCCAGTTCTGGATGAGTTTCTGGGGATCCAGACTTATAAGATGAGAGGCTGGATTATCTGGCACCGGGAGGAACTCCAGAGCGGTTTTCTCTCAGTGATGCCTGCAGCAATTACTCGGGGACACTGAGACCTGGTGCCTCTTAGGACAGGCTGAGGATCAGCCACAACTGTTTCCTCCACCCTGTTGATTCCCCGAGACCCCATCCCACCCAAGCTGCATGCAGAGGCTTTTGCACATAAAAGGCTGGGTAGCCTCAGGTAGAAGCTAAATTAGCAGCTCTTTAGAGATCCAAGAGCCAGTGTAGCCAGTGGTCAGAGTGGGACCACCTAGATTACAACTCCTCAGATCCATAAGGGACACACTCAGGGAGCAGATTCAGTGAGCACCAAAGCCCCACTGAAGCAAGTCTTGCCCCATAAGGGTGTCTCCAGCACAGAATTTCTCCCACTATAGACAAAGCTGATTCTCACAGCCAAGTGGCCTGGAGGTCAATTCCTCCCAGTGATACCAACAACAATCAAAGCTTAGCTATAACTAGACTGTGCACAAAGCCTAAAAGTGGTGCATCAAGAGTGTCCACCTCAGGTAATTGGGGAGGCTGAGTCACTTGACTCTATAGGAGACCTAGCACAGAAAGCCACTCTATCAATGCAGGGAAGCAGCCAAAATGCAGAGACAAAGAAACAGGTCACAAATGACAGAAATGGAGGAAAGCAAACTACTGAATATAGAGTTCAAAACCATGGTTATAAGGTTTTTCAAGAATTTTCTAGAGACCACCGAAAACTTTAGTGAGACCCTCAAGGATATGAAAAAGGACCAGCTAGAACTTAAGCATACAGTGACTGAAATAAAGAATAATATACAGAGATCCAATGGCAGAATAGAGGATCGCAAGAATCAAGTCAAAGATTTGAAATACGAAGAAGCAAAAAACACCCAACCGAAAAAGCAAAAAGAAAAAAGAATCCAAAAATATAAAGATAGTGTAAGGACCCTCTAGGACAACTTCAAGCGTACCAACATCAGAATTATAGGGGTGCCAGAAGAAGAGAGAGAGCAAGATATTGAAAACCTATTTGAAGAAATAAAGACAGAAAACTTCTCCTACTTGGTGAAAGAAATAGACTTACAAGTCCAGGAAGCAATGAGAATTCCAAACAAAAGAAATTCAAAGAGGACCACACCAAGACACATCATAATTAAAATGCCAAGGGCAAAAGACAAGGAGAATCTTAAAGGCAGCAAGAGAAAAGCAGTCAATTACCTACAAGGGGGCACCCATACGACTGTCAGCTGATTTCTCAACAGAAACTTTGCAGGCCAGAAGGGAGTGGCAAGAAATATTCAAAGTGATGAATAGCAAGAACCTACAACCAAGATTATTTAGCCAGAAAAGCTATCATTCAGAATTGAAGGTCAGATAAAGAGCTTCAAAGACAAGAAAAAGCTAAAGGAGTTCATCACCACCAAACTGGTATTATATGAAATGCTGAAAGGTATCCTTTGAGAAGAGAAAAAAGAAGAAAAAGTAAAGATAAAAATTATGAACAACAAAGACATATCTATCAACAAGTGAACCTAAAAGTCAAGTGAATAAAAAATCTGATGAACAGAATAAACTAGTGAATAGAATAGAATCAGGGGCATAGAAAGGGAGTGGACTGACAATTCTCAGGGGAAAAGGGATGTTGGGGGTGCGAGAAGAGACTGGACAAAAATCATATACCTATGGATGAGGACTGTGGGGGGAAGGATAAGGGCAGAGGATGGGGTGGTAACTGGAAGGAGGGGAGCTATGGGGGGAAAAAGAGAAAGAACTGTAATAATCTGAACAATAAAGATTAAAAAAAAACAGAATAAATTTTATATGTCCATAAAATCTAGATGCTGAAAGCAAAGAAATGGACTAATCTGTCCTTAAAATGAGACAGTTTCTATAATACAAAATTAAACCAATTTAATTAACATCTTAATGGTAAAAACACCTCGTTAAGATCACCCTCAAAATAATGAAGTTACATAAAGATCCGCATGGCTAGAGAAGGCACTAATGGGCATGCACAGAGCTTGTACTTGCTATCTGTGACATAGGGATGGGTTCCTGGAAAAGTCTGTGCTTTAAAAATGATCTCTTACAAAATCTCCTTGAGTTTAATCTTTCCCTGCTAATCCTACTTTCCAAATTGAAGTTCTGGTATCTAAAATGCTAATCCCATCATGTTGCTAGCTTGCTTTAAACATGTTGCCATTTCAGTGGCTTCCATTGGTCTAAGAGCAACTTATTTTGGTCACTTGCTTGGCAAAAAAAGGGCCTGACTGAGCTGTGTCCCTCTGACAGAGTCAACCCCATTTCCCTCCACTCTTTGCCTTACGCTCTCATAATATGGAAGATAGTGATGACCTTTCTGAACACATTGCATGAGTTCACGCCTCTGTACCTTTGTGTATGCCATTCCTTTTGTCTGAACACTGTCCTCACCTTCTGCCCCTTGTTGACACTTCCTCCCTTTAGAACTTATCTAGTCTCTTTTGTGAGATGTTAGGTTAAAAAGGCCTAGCTATTTAGTTAAATATGAGCCTGAGCATAACTCAGTTTTACAATGTTAGATTGAAATTAACAAACTATATGTGTGTTTCCTACACTAGACTCCAAATATTCACTTAGCACAAACTATGTCAAAGTCATCTTTATGCTCCAGTACTCATTTTGGAATCAGAGTCACAGTACCAATGCAGTTGATACATGTTAAACCAAATTGAGTATGTAACACTATCTTGTTCTTTTACCCATCTGCAAATCTTGGAATTTCCAGAAATCATCATCTCCTTTTGATATAAATTTCTGAATTAAGCTATTACTGTCCTTCAAAATTGTAGGGCAACAACACTCGTTTTAAATGATTGTGAATAAAAGCCATATGCTGATACTGATCTATCCTAATAAAAGCATAATATTAAAATTAACTATTTCTTCTGGACACCTAAGCCATGCCCACCAGCCAATCAGAGCAACTGTATGCAAATTAACCCAGCCAACATGGAGGCCGGCACTCAGGGAGCTGAGTAAACGACAGCTTCCATTGCAGCAGGAGTAAAACTGTTTGCGGGCGGCCTGGGCTTCTCTCCACTCCAGGGAACATCATATTTGCAATAAATGTTTCAATCCTAGGAGCTGAAGCAAACAGCAGGCTGGGCCTAACTTCTAACTAAACATTGTTTCATTATAGAAGCCAGAGCTGAAGCAGAGAGGAGGTTTTGTTACTAGGCCCAGGCTTAAAGGAACAGTGTATCAATTATAGAAGATAAACAAACACCAGAAACCTGCCTCCAGCCAGCCTTGCTGGGACATTGGGTCAATGGGAGCTGTGGGCAGACTGAAATTCTGAAAACAGCCATCAGCCCGTCACCCACACTGGCCACACCCCAATGGGGTAAGGGACGTTACTGGGGGGCTTGGCCAGCTTGAAAACAGCCATTAGCCCCTCACCCATGCTGGCCACACCCCAATTGGGTGAGGATCCACACTGGGGATCTTGGCCAGCCTGAAGACAGCCATCAGCCCCTCATCCAGGCTGACTAAGCACACCAGCAGGTGGACATCCCCAGAGGGGTCCCAGACTGCGAGAGGGCACAGGTCGGGCTGATGGACCTCCAGAGTGCACAAATTTTTGTGCACCGGGCCCCTAGAACTTTATAATGGGAACTCAGGGGGATAGATAGCACCCCAAAAAATCTTTATTTAAAATATATTTTTATTGATTTCAGAGAAGAAGGGAGAGGGAGAGAGATAAAAACATCAATGATGTGAGAGAATCATTGATCGGGTGCCTCCTGCAGGCCCCTGGGGATTGAGCCTGCAACCCAGGCATATGCCCTGACCAGGGATTGAACCCTGACCTCCTGGATCATAGGTTGACACTCAACCACAAGGCCACACCAGACAGGCAAAAAAATAATATTTTAAAATGCAAGGCATGTTAGTGTTAGAGCATCTGTTATGTTTCATGGTAAGCAAATAATATTTTCATATTTAGAGTGCTTTTACATTTTTTTCTTTTTAAATTTAATAGCTCAAGCAAGTTTTATGAATTCAGAAATAATTATAAAAGAACTTTTCTAGCATGCCAACATATTGCTTAGAGAAATTTTCTTATAACTGTTATAAACTCAGAAAAAAAATAATAGCAATGCTGACATTCCTTTAACAATGGAGGTTCTAGCAGGCACCTCAGTATTATCAGTAGATAGTGCAGTCTCCAGTCTCCAATTTCCAGACAATACAGTGACTTAAGCAGTACTCGCCAAAGCACAAAGCAGGCAATCTTTTTGGTCCTTTGTGAAATTTTCACATTTTTGACCCATCCCCCTTCAATTTTCCCATGTGCCACCTACACATATATCTGTCTCACCCTATATTACTATTCTTTACAATTTCTTCTGGGCTTAGTTTTGTTACTACACCGAAATATTATGCATAATTATGTGAAGTTGCTATGGAGATTTTGTGTGATTTGACATGAGGAAAATCTATTGTATTTGAGATAATTCTTCATACTAATGACTGACTCAGGAATCTGGTTTTCCCCCTTATTTTCTCTGGGATTATAACCAACTGCATACATTTGAATATCTATAAGCAAAAGCCATTTTATAAATAACACAATCCAAAAAGTTATTGAATTCACCGAGAAGATGAAGCATTTCAGGGCAGACAGGTTACTGTCCTTCGTAATTATAGGGCATGACTTAGGAAGAGCTTCTGACGTGACACTTTTTAAAATACCAGCTGAACTCTTGCCTGCATCCTTTAGGAAACAATATATATTGTACTAAAGTTATATACTATATCATAACTTAGAAAATAAAATTTTGGAGAGTGTGTCAAACTATTGTGCAGAATTAAGGACAGATATAGCCACCTAATTAAAAACCATTTGTGTGTCCTATTGTGGCATGAACTATGGATAAAATTGATTATTTGACATTAGTGAAAGGCAATTCAGACTAAGGCCTATGAGCTAAATAATAGAAAGCAAACTTCACACCACACAACAAGGTCATAACTTTAACCTTTCTTGTCTGACCTCTCCACTGTCAGCTTAGGATGGGGAAAGTCCTGATGTATAAGATTGATTATCATTAGACAACTCGCTTGGATTTCTCTGTTGGTCCCCTGATTGGCAAAGCCGACTCTAGGATCACAGTTGATTTTTGGAGAGAAACATTCCTCAGTGGAAGAGAAAGTTGATGAATCTAGCTGTTGGTCATCAGGAAAGTGACATTCTGAGGATAAACACAGAAGTGAAAGGCATCAGATTTCCAAGTTAATGCAGACCAATTAGGCAAAGAATTCCTAAGAGACACTGTCCAAAAATACAATCAAGTTACCAATTTCTCAGACAACTGATTCTGGAAAGAGAGTATGGTCGACCCAGGATGATCTGACACCACAGGTACCCAGACAGCCATCCAACCAGAACAGAAGCCATTAGTGAGCAGGAGAGGAAGGTGCATGGGGCTGGAGGCGATGACTAAGGTTCTTGGGAACAGGGCAGTCACAGCCCGTCTGTGTGTTTTCCTGGAAGGCAGAGTTGGTATCTTTGTGTAAATTGGAGTGGTGAGTAACCCATAAAAAACTGAGGGAAAAAGAACAGAAAACAGGGAGAGGAAGAAAGAGAGGAAGATAGACATAATGCAAATGCTTTTATATACCCAGACTATATAAAAGAAGTATAAAAAGAAAGCCTTAATAAACATACTTAGCAAAGAGGAAGTTTGCCTGTTAGGGCTCCTGTAAGAATGTTAGGTAGGCTGACAAAGGACTCCAGTTTAGCCCTAGCTGGTTTGGCTTAGTGGATAGAGTGTTGGTCTATGGACTGGGGGGTTCAGGGTTCGATTCCAGTCAAGGGCACATGCCTGGGTTGTCTGGGCTTGATCCTCAGTGGGGGGCATGCAGGAGGTGATTGATCAGTGATTCTCTCTTATCGTTGATGTTTCTATCTCTCTCTCTCCCTCTCCCTTTCCTTTCCTCTCTGAAATCAATCAATAAATTTTAAATAAAAAGGACTCCAGTTTAGTCAAGTACCAGGTAAGTCTGAATAGCAAGGGATTCCTTTAATTGCCCTGATGGCAATGCCATGATGTACCTCTCAGTGTCTGAGAATCATCCACACAAGACATGCCTATCCATGTCAGACAAGTACCAGAGCAGGTGGTGAGAACATGGGGATTGTTCTCTGTGTCCAGTTGGTTAAGTTTCCAGAAATAACGGAAGATTGTTCGTGGAGGAAAAAAGGAAGAAACTTGTAAAAGGATGTTAATGGAAAATAAGACAATTTTCAAAAGGCTGGTGAGCATAAGATCATGACAAGTCAAGATAGGGCTGGAAGGCACTGAGGGTCTTCTCATGGAAGGAGCGAACAGCAGCTCAGAGGACAGGTGTGAAACAGCAACGGTCAAGCTCAAGCAAGAGGCAGGGACCTACTCTGGTGCCTGGAGACTTCTTGCTGAGGTTCACAGGCATCCATGGACCCCTACCACTTGGCTAACCAGAGGTCTGAGTTTCTTCTTGGGGCAAGCATCAGAGATGAGAGGGAGAGCCTACTCACCACACAACCAGCTTTCAACTCAGGTAGAGCAATGATAAAAGCAGAGAAACGTGCAGTGAGATCTCCAGTGGCTTTGAAATGCTGCATAGAAAGCTAAAGAATGTGAGAGCCTAATGAGGCATGCCCAGTGCAAGAAGGGCTAGAGGAGCGAGGAGGATAATTTGGGGAGTAAACAGCTGAATGTTTATAAAAAGTCGGAAGGATTTGGTTGTCAGAGTCAATATTCGTTAAGCAGAGCTGAAAATACAGATTCAGAGATTTCCTCAGTATACAAAGTCATATTTTTATGGCTCCACAAAATCTCAATAAAAACCTTTAAATTTTGTATCTCATTTTAGTGGCATAAAAAGGATGAATATTAACTCTACCCTGAATGTATTAATATCCAACTTTTGAACAAATACTTTCATGTTGCCCAGTGTCTTCTTTGTACTTTTGATCACAATGTTGTTGTTAAAAGTAATAAAGAGAGAACAGAGGTAGAATTCATGAATACATGGCACATCCCTGCCACAAGTAAAGGCAAAGAGGATACACTCGCACAATAAATAATAAGCACTGGGTAGCTCTAAGGGTGAAAACTGAGTCATCATCCATTGCAAGACCACAGGGCAACCGAACTCAAAGGAACCCACTACTGCCTTGGCTGGGTGGCTCAGCTGGCTGGAGTGTTGTCCCATGCACAAGTGGGTTGGAAGTTCAATTCCCAGTCAGGGCACTACCTGGGTTGTGGGTTTGATCACTAGGTCAGGTTCATATGGGAGGCAACCAAATGGCCTTTCTCTCTCTTCCTCTCTCTCTCTCTCTCTCTCTCTCTCTCTCTCTCTCTCTCTCTCCCTCTCATCAATAAAAACTTATCTGTAAGTGAGGATTTAAAAAAAAAAAGAGCCTGCTACTATTAGAAAAAACACACAAAAAAACTACGTTCAAATTGCAAGTCTAGCAAATGTTAAAAAATCAGCTATCATATTAAATTCATGTTATATTTTTTAATTTTATAGTTTTTGATGTATTTTGATTTTGTTTATAAGAGAATAGTAAGCATTGGCATGTGTGGAAGAAAGGACATATAATCAAAGAAAAAAGAGAAACATCTGTAAAAATGGGGTCACGTGGCTTACCAAACCGAAGAGACCTACAAAGAGTATCGAGGTAAGACTGTCCTGAGAGTCAGAGGAGAACAAGGATGGTATTGACTAACTGCTTGATGTAGATGCTGTGATGCTAACAGAAGCAGAATCATCAGTGTCACTTCCACCTTTGCTATCCAGGCATATGTTCTCCAAATTGAAAAGAAGAGGAAAAGATGAAGTCCAAGGTAAGTAAAGAGACCCAAGGGAGATCAGCCAGCTGCTTTGCATAAATTCAAGTCTCAGCAATAAAGTATACTTAGAAAATAAAGGCACTGTGACTGTGCAAGTACTGTTGGCAATCTTGGGGAGTTAAGATGAGTCAGAGAGGCAATTTATTTATTTATCTATCTACCTATTTATTTGATATTTTTTATGTTTTAATTGATTTCAGAGAGAGGAAGGGCTCTAGAGGGAGAGGGAGAAACATCAATGATGAGAAAGAATCATCAGTTGGCTGCCTTCCGCATGCCCCATACTAGGGATCTAGGCCTCAACCTGGGTACTTGCCCTGACCGGGATTTGAACTGTGACCTCTTACTTACTGGGTTGATGCTCAATCACTGAGCCACATTGGCCAGGGCAATGTATTTATTTAAAAAAACTCAGAATGCCTTTTTTTAATTTTCAAAATTAAAGAAAAAACTTTTTAGACTGATAATCACCCACCATAAAAAACCCCACAACATTTCTAGAATGTACTATTTTAAAAGACTATTAAAAACAAAAGGCTTCTATACATCAAAAGAAACCATCAACAAAATGAAAAGGGAGCCCATTGCATGGGAGACCATATTTGGCAGTAATACATCTGATAAAGGGTTAATATTCAAAATACTAGTATATAGGGAACTCATACAACTTAACAAAAGGAAGATAAACAATCTAATTAAAAAATGGGTGAAGGACCTAAAGAGACTTTCATCCAAGGAGGACATACAAATGGCCAATAGACATATGAAAAAAATGCTCAAACTCACTGATCGCTAGAGAGGTGTAAATTAAAATGACCATGAGGTATCACCTCACACCTCTCAGGATGGCCGCCATCAACAAATAACAAGTGCTGTCGAGGACGTGGAGACAAGGGAACCCTCGTGCACTGCTGGTGGGAATGCACATTGGTGCAACCATTATGAAAATCAGTATGGATTTTTCTCAAAAAACTAAGTACAGAACTGTCAGTTGACCATGATCCTACTTCAAGGCATATATCCTAAGCAACCCAAAACACTAACCAGAAAGAATGCATCCTATGTTCATAGCAGCACAATTTACAATAGCTAAGCTCTGGAAGCAGCCTAAGTGCCCATCAGTAGATGAGTGGATAAAAAAAGCTGTGGTACATTTACACCATGGAATACTATGCAGCTGTAAAAAATAAGGCTCTCTTACCCTTTGAAGCACCATGAAGGGGCCTGGAGAGTACTATGCTAAGAAAAATAAGCCAGTCAGACAAAGACAAGTATCACATGATCTCACTCATATGTGAAATCTAATGAAAAAAATAAACTGATGAACAAATGATATTCAGAGACATAGAAGCATAGAACAGACTGCAGAATCTCAGAGGGGACACAGGGGAGAGAGGGAGGGTAGATGGGAAGAGATCAACCAAAGAACTTGTATGCATATGTGCATAACCCATGGACACAGACAATATGATGGTGAAGGCCTGGGTCGGGGGGCAGGGGCTGGCTAGAAGTGGTCGATGGGTGAATAAAGGGAATATATGTAATACATTCAACAATATTTTTTTAAAAAAGGCCATATGACAATTAGAAAAGAAAGCAATGGCCACTAGGAGTTAGAGAGGCTACCTGAAAAAAACACTAAATGTCTTTTGGAGAAAGTAACAAGACGGAGAGGCGAAGTGAATCTGAATTTCTGCTGAGGGTTTAATAAAATGTTTCTTGATGCTCAGGAAGCAGGATACAGAAACAGAGGTCCATGATCATTTTCAGTAAGTGAAACTGCACAGGCGTAGTGTAGTGTTCTCTGCCTAACAACAAGCTGAAAGGAAGCCACGGGGAGTCAAGACACGCCTGCACTTAGCCAGATGTCTCGAGTTGAGGAGCTGCTGTGCACTGACCGGCTCAGGGTCCACAAGTCCAGCCCACTGCTTGCTTGCGTAAATGAGGCTTTGTCGGTGCAGTCACACACTACCGTCTAGGGCTGCTTCCGTGACAAAGACCGTGTGGCCCACAGAGCTAAGACATTTACTACTGGGCCCTTTACGGAGAAAGTCTGTCAACCCCTTACAAGTCATGTAAGCTAGGATGTATCACAACCTCTCTGGCCCTCATTTTCATCATGCTCATTCATAGAAACCCATCACCGCAACAAATGCTTCAAAAGGAAGGTAATGCAATAATGTATAGGAAAGCCCTTTCTGGATTGTAGTGTGCTGTACACAAAGAAGGCATATCTTATGATCGCTCCGCCTGTGCAAGATTAATGGTAGTGCTTTTCACAATAAGGGCACGCTCATCTCCAATACACAGGACACCCTCAAAAATCCCTGGTGGACTTTTAGATGGCTGGGTAGATAGATACATGGATGTGTAGGTGGATGAGAGGAGAACTGCACCGTAGTTAGCAGTGTCTGTGTGGGACACGTATTATTTTACATACAATAGCTCGTTTCATCCTTGTAATAGACCTGGGCATTCCTTACATTTTCCTGTTGAGGAAAGGGAAAGAAATGTAAATAATAATCATATCAGGAGCAACAACTAATATTTACGGTATAAAGCATTTACTACGTTCTAGACACTGTGCTCAGTACTTATAAATGTTATTTCATTTTATAGTCTCATCTATTTCATGAAGTGCTGGTATCATCATCATCATCACCATCATCATCATCATCCCAGATTTTTAGGTGATAATATTGGGCCCAGAGAAGCTAAGTAACATCCCAAGTCGCACATATGATAACTGACAGAGCAGGAATCAAAACTTTCTCTTCCTACTTCCTACTATCATATTCTGGGGCAATTGGTTTACATTAACAAGCCTAAATTTATTAAAGGTAAATGTAAAGTCTTGTAGAAAATTTTCAAAAAAACTGTTTGAAGTGTCTGAAGGAAGCTAATGGCAGTTCCGATGAAAAACGTTTCTTAAAAACTTTATTTTCAACAAATTTTAGACTTAAAAATTGGAAGATACCACAAAATACCATTGCATTCCTCATCCAGCTTGCCCTAATGATCAATGAGAACACAGCACAGTGGTGAGAAGCAGGAGAGTCACACGAGCACAATACTAAATGACAGGTTTTGCTGAATTTCTCCAGGGTTTCCACCTGCGTTCCTCTTCTGCACCAGGATCCCACTGAGGATCCCACCTTGCATGCAGTTGTTATCTCTCTTTAGTTGCCAGTCAGTAACAGTTTCTCAGCCTTACCCTATCTGTCATGTTCTTGGCACGTTAGAAAAATATTGATCAGTTATTTTGTCGAATGCCTCTCAGTTGGGTTTGTCTGATTGTTTCCTCATGATTGGTCTTAGGCTGTGTTCCAGCAAAAACAACACAGATATCATGCTGTGTCCTCCATGCATCATGCCAGGGCTCACAATGTCAATGTCTTATTTGTTGTAACAAACTACATTCTCAGCAAACTGACATAAAGCTAAGTTACTAGCACAGTCATGTGTGTGCGCACACACAAAACCTCTTGATAGTTCCAACTAAGAAACTGTTGAGACTGTCAGAAATGGACTCTAAATGTGTGTGTGCCTGAACTCCAAAATACAAGGCCAGCTTGGGTCATGCTCCAAATACTCCTTCAGCACCTAGTCTGTGCCAGGATTCCAGGGTAGCCCGACCACCTGTTGTACCTACGAACCAGGCTGACTGGATGATGAGCACTAGGAGGAGGATATTTCCTGAATCCCACCACATAGAAAAATGATTTTCCAGAATCCCATCACATAGAAAAACAATTTCCCAGAATCCTACCACATAGAAAACTATGTTTTTCAGAATCCCACCACACATAAAAAATAAATAAAAATAAATACAGGGCATCCCCCAAAATGTATATGTACTGATACAGCTGACAGTTCCATTTTGAAAATAAAATATATTTTAATAAACACTGCCTTTATAGTTATTCAAAGTATATGTATACATTTTTGGGGACACTATATATATATATATATATATATATATATATATATATATACACATACACACACACACACACACACACGTGCATATATATATAGTGCCTTGATTCATATATATATAAGGCAACAGAGAATATCTACATCTATATATCTAGACCTAGATCTAGATCTATATGCTGCATATTTAGATTGAAAGATGTAAGTTCCATGAAGGCAAGGGAGTTAATTTTCTAACATCTTGTTCAGCATGTAGTCAACTTCAGAACTGCAACCTCGTACAAAAGCTTGCTGTGAATGCTCTGAAGACCAGCCCTACTCACAGGCACCTTATGGAGACCGTAAAGAGGCTCTCTTTTTATTTATTTATCTGATTTCTATAAGTTTCCCAGATTTCAACATTTTTCTTCTTAGATTTATGTCATCTGAAAATATAGCTTCATTAAATTTGAAATGTGTTCACTACACAATTTCAGTCACTGTGAGGGGGAAAGGCCTTTAATAATTAAAGTAGCAGAGGTGTATCCTGCTGGCACAAAGATGCTCTTATAAAATGTTAGTCATCGGTATTTCCACAGAAAACGCCTACTCAACAATATGCTCTCATTATTTCAGTTATAGACAACTTTCCTGATGGCATGCCTTTAAAACATAATAAATCAATGGAGGCAACATGATTGGTTCATCTTATGCACAAAATCCTGCAGAAGTGGGAAAAGCAGTTTAATGGATAAGTTGTTTTTGATAATTTAGTTTTGTAATTTTTGATAACCATTTTAAGTAACAATTTCCTTTCTGAGAATCTTTCTTGATAAATCTCATCAATAGTAAAATGGTAAAGAAGATAAAATTAGAAATTTATTAGAGACTTTTAAAAAATATTGGTAATTTACATCTAAGTAAAGACTTTATTTTATTTTTATTTTTATGAATCCTCACCCGAGGATATATTTCCATTGATTTTTAGGGAGAGTGGAAAGGAGAGGGAGAGACAGAGAGAAACATCCATGTGAGAGAAACACACAGAGTGGTTGCCCCCTGCACACTAGGGCCAGGAAACCTGCAGCCGAGTTACGTACCCTTAACCGGAATAGAACCCAGAACCCTTCAGTATGCAGGCCTGTGCTCTATGCGCTGAGCCAAACTGGCTAGGGTCGTCTAAGGAAAGATTTTAAATACCTCAACTAAAGAAACATCTGTTTTGATGAAACTTCCTTATATAGTGTTTATTAAATTCATATGACACTTAAAAATTATAATGTGTTAGAAACTGAAAAACATTAAGAAACCATAGTTAAACACTTCTTATTGATCTAATGTCTCTTAAAGTCAGGATTTGCACTATAAATTGGTATGCTCTTTATGGAGAAGAGTCTGATACTACGTACAAAATTTTAGAGTGCATATACAACACATCCCCGCCCAAAATTTATCACGAGAACATGGCACTATGAATAGACAATAATGTAAGTGCATTTATGTCCACCAAGGCCTTGTTTATCATATTAAACTGATATAAATGCCCAAATAGGGATTGGCTCCTATGTCTGAGGTTAAGTGGTCCTCAGCTCCATCATGTTCAGCCTTGAAATAACCTGGCGTTCATGGAGCCTTCTTACCATTCTTCCTGCTTGCCGAATGTGAACGAACATTCATCTGAGCAGCACAGCAAATCAGAACACAGCGACAGGAACATCCACCACCAAACCCTCCCAACCCACTGGGAAGACTGCGCTCCTGCCTGGCCCGGGTTCCAGGTCATGGCAGCCCTGGCGGCAGCCCTGCCTCTCTGGTCTCCTGGGCCTGAGGAATTGTGGGCTTTCCCTGCATCTCGTTTCAACAGGTCAGAGCAAAGGGGACTCAGGTGGTGGAGGAGGGACCCAGCAGTTCCCAGAGCTGGGCTTCCCTCCAGGGAGAGAGTCCTGACCTCCATCTTCACTTTGGTGAGATTTTATTTGAAGGTATTTTCTGAAGCCCAAAAAGAAAATACAAGTTTGAAAACCACTGTGGTAATGCTCAGTTCTCTCTTTCTTTTTAAATGAATGCAAACCAGAACACGAAGTGTTAATTTTAACTACAGGGATTGTAGATCTCAAATTTAAGACTGGGCTACATCTCCTCCTCAAAACCCTTTGTACCACACGCATTTTGAAAATCATCATAGTTGTACTTATTAGATAATAGAGAACATATATTCTATATTGTGTATCACTCCCCGCAAGGACTTGGGGCAGCACCTCATAATATTTGCATTAATATTTGTGAAGTAAAACATACAAATGTGTACACCAAATGAATTAAACACAAACTATAAGTTGCCTCACACCAAATTACATTAGCTTTTTCTGTCAACTGAGTTGGGCCAAATCTTTGAAGAACCAAACAGAAGAAAACAGTTGACTTTTGGAGCTTTTCGGGTGCCGGGAGGGTGTCTAAGGGACTGTGTACCTGAGTGATGGTGCAGAGCTGGGGTTCATGAGGAGCTGAAGGTGGAGACTTCAGCCCAGACACGCACTGAATGGGACCCAGCAAACAAATGTTCAGTGAGGAAGGCAAAGAGCAGAAGGACAGGCTCTGTCCAGAGGGAGAAATATCTCATCAAGGATGAAAAACTGGAGATTATAGTAAGCCCTTCCCACAGCCCACATGTATGTCTATCCTACATTATTCTCTAAAAGGGACTATATGTTCTTTACTACCCTTACAGCCTCATAATAATTTGGTGAAGTGAAAATGCGGTCACCTTGTATCGTTAAGAGGGAAACGCTGCAAAGAAATAAGCATTTTTCCTCATTATCAAGTAGATAGATGGATAGGGAGATACAGAGATATCTCACCCTCCCATGCACATGGATAAAAAATAATCTATGTGAAATGATAAACACCAAAATATTAATAGTGTTTATCTCATCAATTCAGCTTATTTTAAATTCCTTCTTAAGTGATTCTCTGTTATTTGATAGTTTTTAGAATGAGAAAGTATTATTCTCATGAACAGGACAAAAGCTCTTTTCCTTTGGTGAAAAATGTAATTATTAGCAATTTTTAGATAAGTTAGTCCCTCCAGATACAAGGAATTCCCCTAATGTCACATTGTTAATTTGCAGCAAAATTATATTTGGCTCCTAGCCCTGTGTTCTCTCCTTTTTCTCATGCTACATTTCAAAATGAAGCATGAGGTATGTACAATCCCTGTGTTGAAAGAGCTAATTACTAAATAGAAGCAGTAAGAAATATAGGAAGGAAGCAATGATCAGACATTACGAGATGCTATCTACGTAAGTAACACTGCAAATCCTTTTGGAAGCTTTGAGGAGCACATATAAACCTGAAATGAAAAAGAATGAAGTATGACATGGCAGCACACCTATCACAAGTCCCTGTGAATCCTGAAGAGAGGATGATGAGATTTAAAATTACTTTTTAAAAACTTTTAAAAATATATATATTTTATTGATTTTTTTATAGAGAGGAAAGGAGAGGGATAGAGAGTTAGAAATATCAATGACAGAGAAACATTGATCAGCTGCTTCCTGCACACCTCCTGCTGGGGATGTGCCCACAAACAAGGTACATGCCCTTGACTGGAATCAAACCCGGGACCCTTCAGTCCGCAGCTGACGCTCTACCCACTGAGCCAATGAGATTTAGGTGGAGCAGGGAAGACTTTGTGGGTAAAAGCTGGATATGCTTTGAAGAGGCTGAAGTCAGGGAAGACATTTCCCCAAGGACATATCCATACAGCATGACCAATGCTTGGCAGTGGAGATCAGGCGTTGTATGTGCTGGGGAATAGGGGGCTGAGACTGGTAGAGTGGGGTCAGATTATGAAAGCCTTCCGTAGCCAGCGACAGAGTGGTTTAGATTTGATGTGGGACAGCTTTCATCAAGCTATCCTGTGACAGAAGCCTCTGAGAGCTGGCACACATCGTCCAGCAGTGTACAGGGAGGATGGACAGGGGGAGCCTGGAGTCAAGAGGCCAGGCTCAGAGCTATGGAGGTGAGGACGGGCCACAGAAATGAACAAAGGGTCAGAATTAGGGGTGGAAGCAGAAGTGCTAGTCACAAAAATCCCGAGGTTTGAGTGAGTGTCTCTGAAAATAATGATCTCCTGATAGAGGCAGATCATTTAGGGGGCATCCACTGACTCAGAGGGGAGGGCAAAGAATACAGGAAGCCTGAAGTGCAAGTGTTCATTAACACTACACCATAGCTATTTTAGACTTGAGCACTGAGGCTACCAGACCAGGTTCAAACTTTCCATTTGCAATTCAGTTGGATTCTGTTCTGAAGTTGAAACCATGCTCCTCTTATTTTGTGCCGCTGTCATAAACACAGGGCTAGGCCAATAATGCCAATGAAAGGGAAACAACAATTAAAAAAAAACAAGCAAAAATTCTCAAAATCTGAACATTAGGTCAATAGCACTTTTTCGCATGTTGGAATGGGATCTTACATAGCTTATTTAATGTTTTCTTCTGATTTTTAAATGTTGTTAAATGTTTTCTTCTGATTTATTTGAAAAAGGGAAAAAAGTGACCATAAAGGTAGAGGATGGACTAACATTCCAGGGGAGGATGGACTAACACTCTAGGAGTCTTCCCTATATTTGCTTAGGTATTCTATGTTTTATTTGAAGTGGGTTTAAAGAAATGCTTGATTATCTGCAGTCTGCCCCATCCGGGACTCCTCCACTGAGTCAGAGTGTCCTCACTGGCGGGGACCCACTGCCTCTGAACCTTTACATAGACAGTGCTTTGAATTCCATCTTGGAGATCAGGTGACAGCCAAATCCATTTAGCGTTGCACTGATAGGGTTTTTGATGTCATCAGAGACCTTGCTGAAATTACAATCCTATTAGTCATGATGGGGGAAGACAGAGACCTTAGCTGGCTAATGTTCCATTCATAACAAGAAAGAGACATTTAACATTTGTAAAGGGCATTGAGTTCTGCTAGTTCCCCAAAGAACAAGGCTCAAGTGAAGAAATATGACCAGAAAAGGTTTGGGAAAGAAATGATAGAAAAGGCAAGATTACATTTATTCAAACGGCTTAACTCCGTATACTTTTTACAACTTTGCTTGAATAAAATACTTTCGAATCATGTCAATGTGGGTAGGAGGGAGGGCAGTGCAGGGAAGGGAGGATGTGTCTAACATAGAGATTCTGTTACTGAGAAAACTGGAAAATCACACCGAGCCTTTGATGGATGCCAAGGAGGTGCCTCTAAAAATAAAGGGTAACTGGAGGTTACAGGGAAAGGGCTTTTAATCTGGGTGATAAATGGCCAGATTCCATTATGCTTAATGAGTCTCATCAATGCATCGCTAGGCTCAAGAAAATAATAAGACAGAACCCCTTTCAGAGCCTAGTATAAACAAATTGGAAGAATTAATAATAAAAATCCTATTAATGTGTATGCAATTTCAAAAAGTTAATGAAGTCAATTTAAAAAGTGTGGCTAATGTATTTTTAGCATTTTTTTTTTTTTTAAAAAGCCTGGTCATCAAAATGGATTCGTTCTTTAGCTTTGTTCTTTTTTCTTTTTTTTTTGACTCGGTATGTCCTATGTAAGACTTAAAGGATTACATTTCTCTTGGTTAACTCTTCTCCAGGGAAGCCCTGCTTAGAAGCTATGGGATACAACAAAGAGTGCAGCAGGCCCCAGTATGCTTCAGATGCTTACTGACCTGAAAGTAACAAGTGAGATTCATTCAAGTGGATTTGCCAAGTCTCATTATATGCCTCCCAACTCAATGGAGAGGACAGGGAGGCACGCTTCTCAGTTGCCAGACTGGGACAGCAACAATCTCGTGCTCCTCAGTATAGTCTCAGGTAGCAAACAAGAAGCAGGATCTGAAAACTTCTTTGTGTGGTTCCGAATAGAAGGGGTGGTCACTCATCAGCCAAGACCCCTGGGCCTGCACAGGAGAAAATCTGCTGGTTTTGTATCAACAAATATGTGTGCGATACACCATCAGTCATAGATTAGAGAGCAGACTCTCACTTCTTGCCATTAGGATTCTTTTAAACCATCATTTTAAAAAGAACTTAAATCCGCAAGCGTATAATCAAAGCATGTGGGAGATGGGGGGGAAAAGTTGTCCTTGTTTTGTGGTTAAATCCCTAGGCGAGAAGGCACAATCAGACATCTGTGCTTAGTTAGATTTCCATGAAAACGAATGCCATGTGCTCCTTAATGCAACGTGAAATAACGCAACTCATGGCTTTCAAATGGTACCGAGGGCATGGAGGGTGCCTGCAAGGACGTCTGCTTAGGGGTTAGGCGCAAGCCTGGGTATAATATTAGTAGATAACAGGCAGTGTCTGGCACACAGTAAGCACTCAATAGATATTCTTCATATCTGAATGAGTGAGTTCTTTTATACACAATCTGTTACTTAAAGTCTGTACATCCTCGATGTTACTATAAAAACAGTATATGTTCTCATGCACATCTGCTTCCACCTCTGAAGCAATAAAGACTGAGAGCCAATCTCTCAAACATCTTCCCCCCCCACCCCCACCCCGCCCCCTGGGCTGCAAATGTGCTGCCCTCTTCTGGTCCTGCCTCCGAATCTGACTATTCCTTTATTGGGTTTTCTGCTCCTGTCACTTGTTGCTGCTGTCCCAGTCCTATTCATTTTCTTTTACATTTACTCACAAATTCACTGGGTTTTGGGGCTCCAACAAATGCTTCTAGGCAATCCTGTCCTTAAATATTTACCAACATATTATACTCGATTGTGTAAGGGATGAAGAGTGGAATTAATGTGAGGTCTCTCTCTTCAGTGTTTACAACAGAGCTTAGTAAGAAATGAATGCATACATTCAAGGTTAAATAATTATTCCAAGGCCAAATGAGCGAGCAGACCCAGTAGAATCATAATCAGAGAGGGCAGAGCGTCGTGTTGGTGCTAGTCACGGGGTTGATTTTAAGGTGGCCCTTAAAGGAAGAAGAGGCTTCATGTATGGACAACCCAGGGAGAGAGAGTACCAGAAGGGTCAACTACTCTGAGCAAGGATGGTGGGAATGGGAAAGTACATGGCTGCTTGGAGTCAGGAGGGAGACTGTCATGTCCACCACGAGGGTTTCATTATAGGAATAATGCAGGATATGAGGAGTAAGCAGGGGGACCTATTTTGGAGACAAAGGGGGAGAAAAACTGTGTGGGATTTTAAGCATGGAAGAGACTTATGAAAATGGTCTGCTCCCTATTTCCTCTTGACTTACGGGCTACTTTCTCAATATTTTGTCACTGCATGCTTATTCCAAAACCCATGATTATTTACCCCATGTTCAGTAGCTTAGCCATTTCCATCCGTGGCAATAACATTCTTCTTGGATTCAAAAGTTGGAAGTATCTTTGATGTTTGTCTCCAACTTCAACACCAGTTGAAGATTTGCTGATCAAAATCTCCTTGGGGATGCTCTCCACAGTGCATATTTCTAGACCCTGGTCTAGAATAGGTCAGGAATAGAGGGCCCCGATTACTGCCTATGTATAGGATGAGTACAATTTTCAACCTTGCTACTCCTTCCTTCCAAATATCCTTCAACTTTTTTTTATTTCCTTTAAGTCCACTGCAATCACTATAGCTCATAGCTTCTTCATTCTGGAGTAGTTACTACCACAGTTGCATCTATTCCTCCAATACCAGCATCTTCTTTTTAAAAAAATATATTTTATTTTACAGAGAGGAAGGGAGAGGGTTAGAGAGTTAGAAATATCGATGAGAGAGAAAGATCGATCAGCTGCCTCCTGCACACTCCCTACTGGGGATGGGCCCGCAACCAAGGTACATGCCCTTGACCAGAATCAAACCTGGGACCCTTCAGTCCACAGGCCGATGCTCTATCCACTGAGCCAAACTGGTCAGGGCAGCATCTTCTTTTTAAAAAAATATATTTTTATTAATTTCAGAGAGGAAAGAAGAGGGAGTGAGAGATAGAAACATTAGTGATGAGAGAGAATCATTGATAGGCTGCCTCCTGTATGCCCCCTACTGGGCATAAATCTTGCAACCTAGACATATGCCTTGACTTGGAATCAAATCAAGACCTCCTGGTTTATAGGTCCACACTCAACCACTGACCCATACTGGCTAGGCCACCATCTTCTTTTTATAACTTACTTGGGCTCTGAGAAATCAAACATAATTGTAGTTCAGATCAGTGGTACCCAGATGCCTTGGTGGTAGTGATTCTAATGATGCAAACATTTCCCCAATGGGAGGGGAAGATAGTTGAAGAAACGTTTTGGGAAACTCAAATCAGGTTTCTGTAACTCAGCCACACGATATGGATCCAGGCCAGTCTGTAAGCCCTTGGAAGCAACTCTTGGTCCCTTAGACAAGCCACTCTCCAAGCAACTCCTCAATGAAGATACCTCCTCTTTACAGTCACTTTCATAGTCTAGTTCCCAGGATGATACAAATTTGCAAGTGAATAGTAGCCATGTTATGATTTCAAAGGCATTCTCTTCACCCAGCCCCATACACTATACCCCACGGGCATCTAATATGTCTCTACCATGACTGGTTTCCACTCAAAGCTCCAAAATAGAATATTCACTCAATCGACTTAAGATTTGCTGCCTTAAAAAATGTTTCATTTGCCAGAACTTTTTAAAGACTTATTTGTTACTTACAATACAGTGCAAGCTGAAAGAAAACTTTCTCGAATTAGATTTTCTTGGGTTCCAGTCCTAATTTTTCTGCTTAATTCATGTGATTTGGGTTGTGTTATGTAACCTGTTCAAGTCTCGATTTCCTCATCTATAAAATGGGATTGATAAAGCATTACCTAAAATAGAGTACTGTTGAGGTGATTTAATACACATATTTGTTGACGGGCCTGAGCATGTTACTCAATAATGTTAGATATCATTAGAATTCCATTGTGTTTTTATGCTTATATATTAGTATAAAGGCATGTATTCAGCCTTACACTGTTGGAAACAAATGGCAAAAAGGAACTACAGGTGCGGACATCGGAGGTTGGATAAAAGAATATTGTCAACCGTCAAACGATGTACAGAAAAGACCGGCTAAGGATGAATGGACCACAGACCTGGCCTGTGTCACTATTTGGGCAGGACTGGCCCTGCCCTGGGCAGAGCCTTGTATGAGCCAGATTAGCTTTCTTAGCAAAACGGGATTTTATTAATAACGATGAGTGCAGACAAGCTGAGAGGATGCAGATGACAACGTGAGGGCTCCTTCAGACACTGCCTGGACTTCATAGGAAATTTCTTTATTTCCTTGGAAGGAATATATGTTTTTAATTTCCCCCTAAATTTTTTATTTCCAAAAAAATTATTTTAGCAGTCTCAAAATGCAGTAGTATAGTTAGCAATACCAGCAACACTCATAATGCAGGGACTAAATCATATGGAGGACTAAATATAGATGCCTACACACATGCACAGATATACAAATACCAGGCGAGCACCAGCGCATGATATTTCGGTTTGAAGGCTACATAGAAAATTACTGTATGTACTTTGTAAAAAAAATAAACTACTGAGTAGCAGCTTATACTAAAAGATGCACATTAATTATTAAATAGCTTCCTCCCTTTCAATCATAAGTCTCTAGAAAATGAGGCAAATAAAGACATGTAATAGTAAAAAATAATTAAGCAAACGTTTTTTGTTTCCAGACAAAAAAACCCTCAAATTTATTATTAGAATTATGTCCTTGGATTTCCATTTCATGTCTTTCTCCTCACAATACCGCGAAGGCACCCACAGTGTATTTCTCACACTTCCTATGCCAATCTCAGTGATTAGCAAATGCCATGCCACCATGAAAAGCAAAATGAAAGAGATGTATTTATAAAGGAAAGTGCTGGACATGACAAATTATTACCACAAACCAATTACTACAACTCACTTGGCCTTAGTTTCCTGAATAAAAGTGAAAATTCACTTCCCATAAGCAGCCAGAGGTGACCTCTGAAAATGGTTTGCTATTTACTTGACCCAGAAAAAAACACAAAATCATGCAAACCAAGAGATTCAAATCTTCATGTTTGTGCATTCACGCACATATGTGTGTGTGTCTGATTTCTTTTTTTTCTCTTTTTAATTTAATTTAAAAATTTCCATTACCATTTATCCCCTCTCTACCCTCTTCCACCCCTCCCACCTGCAATCACCACACTATTGCCCATGCCATGAGTTCTCTCTTCTTGTGTGTGTTCACTTTAAGAAGACTTGTAAAAATACCCAAGCCATCAAGGGTGTGCACAGCTGAAAAGCCACCAAGTCCCTGAAGGATGTCACTTTACAGAAGCAATTTGTGTTATTCCATTCCTACCAATAATGGTGGAGTTGGTAGGTGTGCCCAGGCCAAACATTGGGACTAGATGCAAAGTGGTGTCCCAAAACAAGTATTAAACTTTTGCTGCATGTGCTTAAAAATGCAAAGACTAATCCTGAGCTTTAGGGTTTAGATGTAGCTTCTGTGGTCACTGCACATCTAGGTGGACAAACCTTCAAAATGTGGTCTAGAACTTACAGAACATGCGCGGATTAACCCCCACACAAGCTCTCCCTGCCACATGTAGGTGCCCCTTACTAAAAAAGAGCAGACTGTTCCTAAACCAGAAGAGGAGCATACACTGAAGAAAATATATCCCAGAAGAAATCAAAGAAACAAAAACTTATGGCCCAGGAGTAAATTCAGCCTAAAATAGGTACTAATAAAAGTAAAAGCAGAATAATGGAATGGTCGTCTTTACTAGTAGTAGATATGTTTAGAGTATCCTTAAAGATGGCTCAAACAAGTTTTCTTCTGATTAGAATTAGAAACATGGATTGTTCTGATAAACAAAGACAAAAGGAAGGGAGAGTTCAGGGCTCCCTGAGCAGGCCCTGTGCCCATTATTTCCCTGGGTTTATCATCCCGCAGAGAATTCTGGATGCCATGTACAGGGTGAGTTCTCTACGTGGCCCTGCTGGCTGGCCTCTGATCTCTCAAGGTCTGGCTTGTGCAAGAGGCTGACTGATCTCTCTCACAACAATCCTTTGACTTATCTCACCTGTCACAAACCCTAGAAGGCGATGCAGAGCCTTTGTGAGGAGCAAGTGCAGCACCAACTTCTCAACAGTGTTCACTGAACGTTCTCCTCTTTCTTTCAGAAACTTCTCCTTTAAAAATCTCACTGAGCAGCATATGTGGGATTCTGCCCACAGATCTGGAATGAAGACAATTTGTCTTTGAGGCAGGATTTGCTCCTTCTCTGTTGTGTCTTATGAGAGGTTAGGGAAGAGATTCCCTGGTGTCTATCATGGTTACTTCTTTTCCCAAGAGAAGGTAACATTCCTCCTAGACTTCAACCTTAATATCCATTCTTCCCTTCTCTTGTGAAATCCTCCTCCGTTAGCAAGCCCTTCCCACAGACAGTACTGAGGACTGCCTTAGGGCATAGCCTAACCCAGGCTGATAGAGTAACTGGAACACTCTATGCAGTTGGGCATGCTGTTGCAAGGAAGGGCCTAAATGTTGTTGCCTTTAATTCCCTGAGGCCCTCCAGGATGGCGCTCCCTCTTCTCCTGAGATCTAGGGAGGACAAGTCTCTTCTGCTTGGATGCAGCTATGTTGCCATATCTATTTCAGGGAGGAATTTTCTTCTTAACGATACACTTCTCTTCTAGATTTTTGCATTCATCTAAGGCCGATCCTACAATTCTTGCACCAACCCATCTTTCCTAGGTCCCTTCTCCCTCCAAAAATTCTCCTCATTCGCTTTTCCATGCTTCCAAACCTTTCTTAACTGAGCATACCTTAGCTGCCTTCCAGTGGCTGAGAATTTCTTTCTTCTCTTCTTTTCTGTCCCTTGTCCTTCCACCACCATCCATCTCCATCCAATCTCCAGCTAACATCAGGTGGCAGACCAATCACAAGACAAGTATGGCACCTACTGTTCTCTGTGCTATGGGTCTGCAGGGAAGAAACCTCTCCAGAGTCCACTACAATAAGAGCCACAGAACTGAGGAAGTAACCAGCCGCAGGAAAACATGCACAGGCTTCCTGCTTCAGACCACACTCACTACATTTCCCTGCTCAGAAATACTCCGCAGGCAACTGGAATCTATGAAGGATAGACCCCAAACTCAATGGCACTCCAATCACTGGAGTTCAAACCCTCCTAAGTGGGAAAACCCCATCTATATAAATTCAGTCATTCTCCAGCCTTATTTATGCTCTTCTTTTTATCTTTGCTTTTAGGATTAAAGAATATTTTTTTTCCAATTACAATTTAATTCAATAATATTCTGTATTAGTTTCAGATGTACAGCGAAGTCATAAAATCATGTACCTTAGAGAGTAGTGCTGCTGCTGCTCCAAGTACCTGGCCTAACCCCACCCCGTACATAGTTATCTCAATATTATTCATTATATTCCCTATTCTACCAATACAGAATGAGTCTTTTCCATTTTGTTTATTTATTTTGTTCATTGGGTTCCATATCTAAGTGAAATAATATGGTTTCATCTTTCTCTGACCGGCTTATTTTGCTCACTTACGCCCTTCCTAAAATTAGGGGAGGAGTGGTTGTTCTGCCACAGTCATTCAGGAGGCGGAGACAAGTAGAGCTTATCTAACAATGGGACAAACCCCTAAAAGGAACTGTTCCAATTGTACTGTCATTTGAAGTGGTGGATACTCATTCAGAAACATATTGCATCCATAATCTTAGGCTGTCTTTGGCATTTTAGATCTTACCCATCATAATTTTTCATGTCCCAACATAATGTTATATTGGTATTCTTCTAGGGTATTAGCAATGCTGTAAGAAGACAAAAGTAGGAGTGACCAGAACTGCGAAATGAGGCAAATGAAGTTAACCTAGCAAATATTTAAATATCTGAGAAAGAAATGGAAACTAACCTGAAAACTGGTATTTTAAAGAGTAGGCATGTACACGAACACAGGAAGTTTAAGAAAGGAAATGGGCCTGATGTCTGAAAGACAAACACAAATAGGAAAGACAGCATTTCTGACTGTGGCCATTGAGACCGACCCAGGCAGTGGGCTCTCCAGGACCACAGGCCTGGCTGGGCATCCAGGGGAGTGTGGTGATCCCGGCAAAGAAGGGCTGGGCTGGGTAATCAGGCACAGGTACAACAGGGGTGAGCAGAGAGGTCAGAACTTTGCTATCAACACAAGTCTGGCACATACTACCAATAAATTTCCAACGGACATTTGATATGTGAATGAATGAATGAATGAGTGAATGAATGAATTTACAAAGAGGTAAGTATCAGAAGTGATGAATTATCTTCGCTACACGATAGCTGATATCTCAAATTAAGCACACAAACTTAAACCTAATAAAAATAAAATACTGATAAAGGCAATGATATTAGAAATTGAGAGCAAATTCCAATAAATGGTAACTGACATTTGAAACCCAGTGTGTTCACATCTGACGTTGGGAGGTGTGGCATCACTGTTCACCCATTCACCCATCCCAGGAACCGGGATGTCGTCTTCCCCTCTCCCTGCTCCCCCACTGCCAGAGTATTATGCCACCAAGTTCTCCTGAATCTACATTCAAAGTATGCTTGAAATATATCACCTTCTTTCCACGCTCATGGCCACTATCATTACACTTCTCTCTTAACCAAGCCTCACTGAGACCTTGCCAAGACTTGACTAGTTTGCCTGTCTCTTCCCTCCATTCACCTACCTTCCAGACTGTAGTGATCTTTCTAAAGCACAGATTCCATGCTGCACTTTTCAGCTTAAAAACTCCCAATGGCTTCCACTATCCACAGAACGGAGTCCAGGGCATGTAGGCTTTACATATTGTTCCAGTCTTATCTCTTATCATTTCCCATCTCGATCCATGGAGGCTACAAATATGAAAGGCAGAACACAAGCGCTAAGAGCTGGTCTGCAATAGTGCAAGGTATTGCTGGGAATACGTGTGAAGTAAAGGCAAGATTGCCACTGATATGCTTACTCCTGGAGAAATCTCTGATTCCCTTTTGGACAAGCAGGTACACCTCTGCAGAGAGACCTGAAATCGATTCTGGGAACTGTTTTCAAGGAATAGCATGGGCAGAAATAACTGAGATGTCAGACATAATGTTTAGGAGTTCCCTGAATAAATGGCAGCAGGGAAATCTAATGAATTTTATTAAATAGGTCCTTCAGGTGAGTGCCTTCTCCTGTTTTTCTGAGCCATCAAAAGATGCTGTTATACATTCCACTATGGCCACCCACCAAAACCCACATATCTCTAATAGCCCTTATTTCAGCCTAACGCTGCCCATATAATACATAATAATATATAACTAAAACAGAAAACCTGCCACAAAACCCAGCATTACTATAAATTCCAAAGTCAAATATAAATTATTTGGATTAGCCAAAGTTTCAAATTATTAAGTGTATCAATGGATTCTGAAAAGCATGCAAGCTGAAATAAGTACAAGAAAAGTGTTGCAACAACCTTATTAAATTCTGGGTGAATGCTGCTGCCAAGAATTTTGCCACCAACTATACTATTTAAAATTCACTGAGCAAGTAAAACGGAATAAATTATTCCCATTACCATCCCTCAGCTGGATCAAAAATGGGAGGAAATCAAAGAGAAAAGACTCAACAAAAAGCATTTCACATAAAGAGCTCTGAGGTAGAGCAAAGAGAAGTTAGAACGTGGGTTTAATGAGCAGCCTTGATTTCTGCCTGACTAGGCATCCAGTGCCCCTCTTATTTACCTGGAAATAATTCACAGACCACCCATCCTGTGCAAAGCAGGGTGAGGTTTACAAGAAAGGCAGCCGTCTTGATTCTAAAGAGCAGGGGACATGGAAGACAGAGGCAGGGTACTGAGAAGAGGAGGGGAGAGCTGGATAGGGCTCTGATGGAGCTACTCAGGTGTGGGTCTTGAGCTGGCCTTGGTGTCATGAATCAAGTGAAAGCCTGACCCCGGCAGAGAGCAGGACAATCAGCCAGTGCGGGGCTGCCCTCACAGCCGGACCAAGCAGGGTTGCCCACGGAGAGGTGTGGGTACTAGAGGGATTTTATGGAATTACTACTTGCAGTTCACAGAAGTACATACTTTTGCCTTGATCTGTCTACACTAATAAAAGAGAAACATGCAAATTGGTATCACTCTGTTACCCCCACCACCCAATCAGGATGAGTATGCAAACTAACCCAACAAGGATGGCGGTTAGTTTGCATATGCAGGCATGGAGTGAAGACTGAAGATGACTGAAGATGACCGAAAACTGAAGAGGCTTGACTTCTCCGCTGCGGCCCGAGTGGAGAAGCCTAGCCTCGCTGCTGCGGCCGGACCAAAGGCCTGGGTCCCGGGTGCTGGAGGAAAACTGGTGCCAGCAGCCAGGGGAAGGAAGGCCTATTGTGTGAATCTTCGAGCAATGGGCCTCTAGTCTAATCTAATAAAAGAGTAATATGCAGATTAACCTTCACTCTGTTACACCTAAGCCACACCCACCAGCCAAGCCATGCCCACCAGCCAATCAGAGCGACTATGTGCAAATTAACCCATCAAAGATGGTGGTTAATTTGCATACACAGGTGAGCGAAGACTAAAGACAGCATAGAAGGAAGCCAAGTGCTGCAGAAGGGAGCCAAGCGGTGGAGAAGGGAACGGAGCCGAGGCAGTGGAGATGGTAAAGAAGGGAGGGAGAAAGGAAGGAGGGAGCTGAGGCGGCAGAGACAGGAGGGAGCTGAGGCGGCAGAGACGGGAGGAAGCCGAGATGGCAGAGAAGGGAGCCGAGGAGGGCTTTACTCCCTTCTCTGCTTTGCTCTGGCTTAGGAAGCCCTATTCTTGCAGGAATCTTCCTGCAATGGGCCACTAGTATATCTATAAAAAGCTAATATGCAAAGTGTCCTCGCAGGAGTTCAACCAGGAGACTGGGAGTTCTATCATTCCCTATGACATGCTCTGACCACCAGGGGGCAACATGGAAAGAAGGAAGGCCCCGCCCAGCAGCAACTGGGGAAAGGAGGACCCGGCCAGCAGCCAGAGACTCTGATTGGCCCTGATCGCTGGCCAGGCCCAGGGAACCTACCCGTGAATGCATTTCGTGCACCGGGCCTCTAATAGCTATATATTCATTTTTGTATATATTAGAAGAAAAGAAATAAAACTAGGTTATTATAATTGTTTTATAATATAACTAACCTCATAATCTGAATAGTATTGCTTATCATTATGCTAAGTTAAAATTAATATGAAGAAAGAATATAAGTAAAGAAAATTATAGCACAGGTCTTACTAGGACATGGAAAATCATGAAGGTTATGCACAAGTTGCTAAAATTTGGAAAAATCTGAACTTAACTGGAGAGATAAGAGAAGACATGACAGTAAATTGAAAAAATCTAGTGTTAACATTAAAATGATATTCTCAGATTGTTTTCTACTATTTAGATAAATTATAAATATAATCTATGAAATCCTATATAATAAAAGGGTAATATGCACATTGACCCTAACAGCAGAACCACTGGGAATGACTGGTCACTATGACACACACT